>JANHFT010009080.1:32658-43369 GCA_032467955.1 Pseudoxenodon macrops
TAAGTGCACCAGTGTGCCTACCGTCCCTGTCCTATTGTTCCCTTTTATCTGAATCCATCTCATACAGGGCTGGATTCTAACTTACCTCACCACTGGTTCAGTGCCTCCCGCGCCATGTGGGCAGGCCATGTGCGCGCACATGCGGGCAGGCCACGTGTGCGCACATGCGCAGTAGAAACAAAACCAACAAATTCCCCCCAAAAAAAGGCCAAAAACAAGATGGCGATGAATGTGCAGTGCTGGAAACTCAGTTTCTGCACATGCGCAAAAGAAAAAAACCTGAAAAAAATGCAAAAAAATTTTTTTCCCCAAACAAAATTCAAAAAAAAGATGCTGGCGTCCATGGACCAGAACCAGCTCCGTGACATCACCAGCAGCTTATTACCTACTTGGTAGAACCAGTCTGAACCGGTAGGAACCCACCTCTGATCTCATGTATTCATAATCTTGTCTAAAAGTGAAGAGCTCTAGCACACAGTTGTCAAACTCGATTATGTCATGTGACGTATCATGACGCATCATGACACTTTACGGAGCTGGGGTGGGCGTAGCCTGTGCATGATGCATCTAGCCTGCATGGTGCCAGTTTGACAGGCCTACTCTAGCAGAGACCAAAATTAGGCTTTGGGCTGCACACAGCTCCAAGTTGTTCACCTGAATCTAATAATACAATGCAACATACAGTCTTGCTATTATATACATTGTGATTGGCTGCATCAGAGCCACTGGTTTTCCATTCATTTCTTTAAAGTCCATTACAACAAAAAATTGATCAACAAACCTTTAGCATAGTTTAGTCAAAGACCATCATCATAGCTTGTCCATCCTTCCAAAATGACACATTTTTAATTAAGGCCTCCAGTGGAATTACACTGGAAAAAATTCTAAATTCAGTTTCCTTTAAAAAAAAAAAAGAGCAAAGCTGAACTGAATGCACAGCAGTGGTGGGATTCATTTTTTTTTACTACTGGTTCTATGGGCATGGCTTGGTGGGTATGGTGTGGCTTGCTGGGTGTGGCAGGGGAAGGATACTGTAAAATCTCCATTCTCTCCCCATTCCAGGGGAAAATTACTGCAAAATCCCCATTTCCTCCCAATCATCTGGGACCTGGGAGGCAGAGAATAGATGGGGACAGGGACAGTCAGGGGTGGTATTTACTGGTTCTCCAAACTACTCAAAATTTCTGCTACCAGTTCTCCAGAACTGGTCAGAACCTGCTGAAACCCACTTCTGAAGCACAGGTAGAAATTCTGGTATGATAATGAATAGTGCTGCTTGTTTGTTTATATGAATTTTGTATTAAGAATATTTACTGCATGATCCAGAGTTCAATCAAAGTTCCAACACTTCCATAGCAACCTTGAGGCCAACTGGTTGGATAGCTAGCATCCTAATCCTCTGTTCTTAAATACCCTCTGGTTCTTCAAAGTTTAGGTCTACTTCCTGCTTAGCAGTTATAGTGTCTTAGTTTCTACTGCCACAGCCTATCCTCCAAGGGGTATCCTTCCCAATATCTACATTCCAACCCCAGTATGCGTTTCTGCTAAATGCTGTGATGGGGAAAAGGAAAAAGAAATGTGTTAGTTCATATTCAGGATACTCACATTCTAGAACACCTATGAAACAATAAGAATTGATAATCTAATTAAATCACTGCACAGGAATACAGTAAATAGGAATGGATTTTTTGTAACTAGAAAGAATCATTATGATCCTCTTCACTGTTCCGAAATTGGAACTGCATCTATACCAATAAATAAGCAAATATGTCTCTTTCCCTCCTTGAAAGACTCACTTTCCAATCGGCATCTGAACTGTTGCAAAGCTGAACAATTTTGGGAAATGGTTCTTAAATCAATGGGACAATTCAAAGGAAATCTGCTACTTTTAATCAAATAATGCTAAATCTTATATCCCTCTAAAGTACACCTAACACTTGGTACTGGTAACTGCTGCAATGCTACTTTATGTTCTTTACTGAGGACTATGTACAGCTTCTTCTATAGTAAAATAGTTTCAAATAGTTTTGAAACTTAATGTTTGAACAATAAATATGACATCATTTTGTTCAAGCTGGAAATCAGTTTTAGATTGTAATGCCATAGATGGATTTGTATCACATTTGAAATTTAGATTTCCCTCTAATGTTCAATTATTTGTCAAATGAGGACAGATCTTCACTCTTTAGGCAAACATACCATAATTCCTTTATGTTACACCTATCATTGTTAATTTTCATATGGCAGACAATAATGTGTGTATAAATATATATTTGTGCCAGAAGCAATTTAGTCCAAAGTCTAAGTTCTCTACTTCCAAGTTCTTCACTCTAGTGCAAATGCACTTCTCCAGTTAGAGTTTGGATGTGTCTCATCATGGCCAATGTAAGGCTCTGTGTTGGTGCAAACCAATCTACAGAGGCAAGTTGTATACAATATCTTGTGCCCTCACACAAGAGAACATTCAGAGTAGTCTGCGTATATGCCCTGCTTGTAATATGGTAGTATTGACCAGTAGATTCAATAATATCCCCTATTCAAGGTGGCTACTGAAATTGAGGCAGTTGTACATGCATACATTAAAAAGGTCCTATCTATCACCCTATCCACTGACCTATCCCAACAGTCAGTTGTGTTCTTCCTATTAAATGATAAAAACTACAAAATCAACTAGGAAGGTGGTCAAATAGTAATGATGGTCAGAAATCATCAAATTTAAACACAAAACAGATATGCTTAGCTTCTATGATGGAAAGGCTTTTATTTTGGATATTTTGCATTTAGCCTCCTGTATTGTGTTCTATAACCATACATTCTCAAATAAATAAAATTGATTTTTAAGATTCAGTCATAGCAAGTCCAAGTTACAATCATGTCTGTATTCTAAACAATTAACTGAACATAATGGTAGAGGGGAGGTTGTTTGTTTTTTGATTGTTCAGTAAGTCTCAGAGCAAATTCTCAAGAAGGACATTATGATTTGGTATAAAATAACCAATACAAAAACAATGAGTTGTACACTGCTGCATTGGAACCATGGAAATTATAGCCTTTTCAATCATATACCAAACTCCAGTTCTGAGCTTAATTTCCCATGACAGTCACATGCTTACGACTGCTTAGTCATCACTGATATGGCCACACACAACTTTATTTACTGGTTTTTTTCTTCATTAAAATGTATCTGTGTATTTCAATTCACGAATGACAAACATATAACAGTTTTGTACAGGTTATGTAGAAGAAGCGCAAGCTGAGCTAGAAGATAGGGTTAAACACATCAACAGTTTGGAATCATTACATTGCAACAAGAGATCCAAGTCCAGTCCCTACCACTTGAATTCTCTATTTCGTGCCAATTTAGCTTTGACTCTTAGTTGACTAGATTCTTATAGGTAGCAATAATAAAATCTGTGCTTTGAACTCAATTAATGGTCATGGTTATTTGTACCTGATAGATAATCCTTGACTTACGAGCTCAATTGGGCCCCTCCATTGCTAAGCAAGGCAGTTGTTAACATGATTTGCACTCAATTCTACAACCTTTCTTGCCATAGTCATTAAGCAAATCACAGTAGTCATTAAGTGAAGTATGCAATCATTAAGTGAATCCTGCTTCCTCCATTGGGTTTGCTTGTTGGAAGCTGGCTGGGATGGTGATCATGTGTCCTCAGGACATTGCAACCATCCTGATTTGATGCCAGTAAGAATGGGCCAAATTTTTAGCATGTGGCCACAGTGATGCTGTGACAGTTATAAATACAAGGACTAGTCATAAGTCACATTTTCAGCATTATTGTAATTTCAAATGGTCACTAAATGAATGGCTATAAGTCAAAGACTGCCTGTATTCAAAATAATTCTCCTTCTCTCCTTTTTTTGAAATGTAATGAAAAGAGTACAACTATTGTGTTTTTTTCTCTAAAGAACAAAATGCAATTTTAGGCATCAGTTGTAATTAGACTAGGAAACAAAGTAATGCCAGTGAAAATATTAATGAAGCTATCCTCTGTTGTAATTCTTTTGATGAAACTTGCTACTGCTAGATTCTGCTTTTAATGAAACACCCAAAAAAAGCAAACAACAAAACAACATATCTTCATTATATGAGACCAGGAGTATTGACAAGTAAATAATGCTTCACGTAAAGCATTATATGAGACCAGGAGTATTGACTTAGGCCTCCAAGGAAGTGTGTGAAGGAATCTGATTTTGACTTGGATAAAGGAGAAGATAAATCCAAGTCATTACAGAAAATATATGATTCCTGGGAAAGTAGAAAGTACGAGAAACAAGCCCAAAGCAACTCCACCTTGACTGTGTTAGGTATAAGTTGAAATAAATAGAGATGTTGATAAACTTTCAAGATACTGTTACAATACCCTAACTCAGTGGTCCCTTTGGGGCTCCAGGGACCAGTTCCATGGAGAGAGGTTTTTCCATGGACTGGAAGGGATGTGGTTTAATCTGCTGCCTGCATCCTGTGGATAGGGATTCACTTCTTTGCACAGCCCAGTTTCTGACATGCCAAGGACCAGCACCAGTCCAAAGACTGGAGGTTGGAGATCCCTGCCCCATCAGCATTAAAGTACATTCCAGGATCCCATGTGACTCCTGACTCCTAACCTTAACTATCTCAAAGAACTGATGTTAGGTATCTCCTTCTCCTATTCTGCCTCAAACCTTTCTTCCTTCAAAGAGTGGAGAAATCAATGCTTTGCTTGCTAAGAGGCAGTCAGCTGTAAGAGCATTTCCCCCAGAATAGAATATGTTTCAGACACACAATAAGGCCTTTAATATGAGAATTATGAATAGTTTTCCACTTATACAGCAATGATTCATTGTACCTTAAAAAGATACCTCTTCCTGAGTAAATAACAAGGACATTGGGGAAAAAAGATGTGAAGAATGGCTTATTTTAAACTAGGAAAGAATTACTGCATAACTTATAGTTCTATTTGCAGTTTAAAAGCTGGTTGTAAGAGTACACTCCTGTTCCATCTAAAGGTATCATCATCCTCTTGTACACCAGATTTATTTTACTTTTACTATTGGGCACTTTTATATTCACTCATTACCTCCCCGTCCTCTGCTTTCTTACTGTACACATTATGCATAACTCCCTGGAAGTACAGATTGCATGCCAGATCCCACTTTAAGTGCATAATAAAAATAGAATAAAATAAAACTTGGGAGTGGCGGTGGAGGGATAAACATTGCTGAGCTTTCCTTTTACAAGAGAATGGCTATTATTTGGAGTAATGAAAGCTCCCAGAAACTGCAGTCAATGAATGCTCGGCTGGCTGCCATTATGTCCAAGTCTTTATTTAGGAATTATGGTATGTAACACAAACAGAAGAGAATTATCAGCCCTGTATATCAAGAGATTGGTTCAGTTGATGTTAGGCATAGGTCTCACAAAAGCCAATGGATCATCTTCAACCATAACTAGTGTCCTACTTCTTTTTGGTAAAGTAGACTTTTTCTTTTGGGTGAAGAGACTTTTTTCTTATCTTACCTGCACATAACATGTTTTGGGAAAGGACTCTTGTGTAATCTTGCTCAAAAAACACAGACACAATTACACAACTAAGGAGGCTACGAGAGAAACAGTTCATATCCTTAGGTATATCTTCCACAACCTGGTACTCTCCAGATATATTAAACTGAAGCAGACATCATACCTGGTTATTGGCCATTCTATCTGGGATGATGAAAGTTGTAGTTTAGCAAATCTGAAACAAATCTGAACTATGGAGGGCTGTTCTCTGCTGAAATGCTGGACAGCTCCATACTGGTTTCTAGCTTTTGAGAGTCAACAAAGTTGCAGGTAGTGCTTGACTTACAGCCAGTTGTTTAATGACATTCAAAAAAGCTATTTAAGACCGTATCCTTCTCTATGGCCACGTGACCACAATTCAGGCACTTGATAACTGGCTCTCATTTACAACCGGTTGTAGCATCCCGCAATCGCCTGACCACAATTTGCAACATTTTTTTGCCACTCACTCATTTAATGACAACTTGATTTGTTTAAAACCACATGATCAACTTTATGTCTGGAGTTACTCGCTTTATATTCGTCATAAAAATGGTCATAAAATCTGTCATGCTTCAACTTACAACCACAACAACATTTGACTGAAATTCTGGGCTCCATTTTGGTCTTAAGTCAAGAACTACCAATAAATAGCCAAATTAAATTTCCCTTTTCCTAATCCAGTTGAAGCATTTATTTTCTTTCCCTAGAAATTTATATACATTCACATAAATCTTACGTTGCTAATAACATAGTCACTATTTATTGTAATGAATTCTTTTGTAAAAGCCATAAATCAAAGTTTATACATAGTAAATACTGTATATATAATACCAGGGCCTATAGGAGAAGAAATTAGGGAGGATATGGAAAATAAAAGCCAAAGTAGTGGGTGGTAAGAATAGTGGTAGTAGCAGTGGTGGGTGGTATGAGTACTCAGGGCCATGACTCCTAAGTTAGGAGAATGACTCCAACAGATCCTAGGAACAACTTCAGAGCTCTCTGTCCAGAAAACTGCAGTATTAGGAACAGCAACAATACTCCACAAGAATCCTCAAATTCCCAGGCCTCTGGGTAGACAATTACCATCTTTAGAAATTAAAAAAAAATACTGTAAAACCAATTATTTTCCGATTGTAGCTCTCCCTTTCCCTTTTTCTGTTAGAACATAATAATAATGTGAGAGAAAGAGAAAAAACCTTCTTTCCTATTTTCTATCCTCCTGCCTCTTATCAATTTTCATTCCAGACTAAAGTACCCTAAATACATTAGCCTTTCTTTGTAAGAGAAATGTTCTAATCCTATTAAACACTTTATTTCTTTTTTCACCTTTTCCATCTTTACCTTATCCTTTTTTCAGCGCTTTTTTGATCAGAAATATGTACACTGTTCCAAGTGCTGTTTCACCATAGATTTATAATAGGCACATTTATATATTGTTGTTTATTGTCAGCCAAAAAAATTGCAAGCAAGAAAGAATTTGCTTTTTTTTTTAAATAGCAGCTGCACAGTGCATTTTCATGGAATTACTCCAAGACCTCTCTTCTTACTATTCACTGGCAGCTCAGATGCATTAATCTATATATGAAGTTTAGATTTTCTTTAAAAAAAATCAATGTGCATCAGTTTGTCCGTGTTTACCTTTAACAGCAGTTGCCATCTTGACACCATTTATCTAATCTGAAGATGCTCTTTTGAACTATTTTGCAACCTTTTTTTCATTTTAAAACTCCGCTATTCATCTTTAACTCTAGATTGTTGAGAAACAAGTGAGAAAAGATCAGTCTCATCACTAAAGTCCCGTCTATTTTTTCCTTCTCTCTTTATTCTTTAGCCTCTTCCCAGTCCATAAAAACTCCTTCTCTCTTTTCCCAGGGTCCCTGAATTTGCTTCAGAGATTTGCTGAGGGACTTAAACAAAGAATATAAATTTTGCTCAGTAGTTGAAATAAACAGGCTGAATTTGTTTTGACTTAGAGGACACCCTTCCCTAGTGAATTTTAGGGCTGTAGGATATACTAGAAAAAATGTGGAATAAACTACAATAAAGTAACTTTACTGTTGCTCATAAAACTACATAAGTGTGTCCATGAACTCATCAAAGGTTGAGCTTGAATTAACAAGGGCTTTATCTTTATTTATTTAGATTGTACAAATTATGCCTTGCAACAGCCATTGCAATGCTGCAGTCTGTACTAACTCAGTAGCTGTAAATCTCATTATACACGTCTTTTTGCTCGAAGTGCAGCCATAGGATCATGGAAGATTAACTTAACACAGCCTGAGCTTATTCAATTATTGCTGCATTTTGGACTGAAGTCTACAGAACTACTAATATGATTTTGCAAGTAATTTTTGCATATCAAGGATACAGATTTCCTTCTTGGTTATATCCCCTGTATTTGGAATCCCCTAAAGTGTCAAGAATTGTCTATCTTCTGCTTAGGAGAATGCAAATAGAATAACTGTACCAAGCTGGAAAGCTAAATCTATTTCTGATTTGCAGAAATGAATTGTTTGCATGTGGTTCTCAATTAGAAGGGTGCAGCACTTGACAATAATGAAGAAGAGGTGGGAGTGTGAATGCAGCACTTACATGCAACTGCCATATAATCCTGAAATAAAATACAGGTAGACCTCGAACTATGACCCCAATTGAGGCCTAAATTTATGTTGCTAAGTGAGACATTTGTTAAGTGAGTTTGCCCCATTTTACCACTTTTCTTGCCACAGTTGTTAAGTGAATCATTGCAGTTGATAAGTGAGTAACCTGGTTATTAAGTGAACCTGGTTTCCCCATTGACTTGGCATCTCAGAAGGTTGCCAAAGGGACATGACCCTGGGACACTGCGACCGTCATAAAAATGAATCAGCTGCCAAGCATCTGAATTTTGATCACATGACCATGGGGATGCTGCAAAGGTCGTAACTGTGGAAACAGTCATAAGTCACTTTTTTCAGTGCCGTTGTAACTGAACTAAATGAACTGTTGTAAGTTGAGGACTACCTGCAATCTGCTTTAAAGAGTTGCAGACAGGTGCTACATTTGTACACCTATGCGTTCTGAAACTCCTCTTTGGGACAAAATCCCAAGCATTGCATAGTCCTGGTGTCTGTTAACATTCAGATTTGTCAATTTACTGGTAAAGGACCAAGAAAGGGTCCTTCCAAGTAATATGGTCAAAACGTATATTTATGATATGATATTTATGATATGATAGGCCCTTTTTCTTTAATTTTAACATCATAAAGTTAACCCAGACTTAGATATCCAACTAACATATCTGCTAGTTGGATATTCTAACATGATAACAAAAATATTTAAATCACTGTAAACTGAAAAACAAAACCCCACGCCCATGGGGCTGGAAGGGATTTTAAAAAGATTAAGCAATCCATATCCTTGCGCATATATAATTTTACCACTCATATTTCCTCTACAGCAGCTTTTTGGGGCATACATTTACCTCGACTTATGATCAGACATAAATTCTTCTAAGCATTAGCACAGTACACTGATCTTAGAGATTATTTCTCTAGCTGGTGCTTTCCTTTGCAGTGCTAATGTTTTAGCAGTTCATGAGTAATGGTGCCTGCCCAGGCCGTTATCATTTGAAATTGCAGGTAGTACAGAAGCATACCATTGTGCAATCAAGTCAGAGCAAGCGGAAGATTACAAAAGGCATGTCTAACTTTTTGTCTTGCCTGGACCGCATTGAGTGAAGAGGAATTGTCTTGGGCTGCATGTAAACTGTATAATATAGTAACTATCTAAAAAACAAACAAACACAATAATGTTAAAAGTTTACAATCTTATTTGGGGTCACATTATTAGCTGTCCACTGGGTTGAGCACACCTGGATTAAAACCAGGCTGGCTAATAAACTCAGATTAAAGGAATGACTAAAATGGAATGTCTAAGTATAAATCTAGCTGCAACACAGAAGTGTGCAGATGAGAGTAGAATACTTTCACATTCTTGGGACCAGTAGGACAAGCCTACTGGTGATGCTATCCAGCACTACAGCTTTAATATTGAATCTGGCAGCTACTGCATATTAGGCATGGTGGTTCATATGTAATAGATAACCCAAAGGTAGTAAAAACTGGAATCAGTGTGGATTACATGGAGCTGATGCTGAAAGGGCCCATTTAGTTTAGCCCTTCAAGCTTGCAGACTACCTGTAATAAGAACAGTCAGGAGGAGAAAATCCCTGGGTGGATAAATACAGTTTCTAAAACTTTACGTATTGGAAGCTTCCAAAAGCCTTATTTCATGTCCTACATTCAGTGTGCACTGCATTTCTATAGGGTTATTTTTACGGCCATCTCCTGTATTAATCTGCTCCCATATATGTACTCTTACATGGCTTGCACTCTTCATTTCAGCCTCTGGTCTATAACAAAGCATTTTTACACATGGAGACCAGTTAGGGGCAAGAAATCAGGAGAAAGAGACTAATGCTTTACAATATGATTTAGAAGATTTTTGAGATGAATAGGAGATCTTCTTAGACTGGATATATTTTGACCTATGATTCTACACATTGAGTATAAGTCAGAAGTTTGCAATAGTTGCGAACATCTGTAGCTCAGATGTAGGATGAGATTTAAAGTTCGCTCTCCGAGTTTGTGGGTTGATTTCCGAACATTTCTCATTCCTTTTTCCGTAGGTATTCTTTTTTATTGTTATTAAGAGATTTTTCACATGAATAGCAGGTTTTTTTTAAAAAACCAAAAAACCCACAAGCAAACACAACTTTTATCATTTGACTGATCTTAAGAAGAATCTATATATTGTTTCCCTAATCATTAAGCTATTCACATGTTTCAGTTTCTATTCTATATCCAGTAGCATACATCCTGCATAGGTTAAGACCAGTAATTCTCAACTTTGGCAACTTTAAGATTTTATGTATTTATTTTGTCAAGCACTTATTAGATAATTATACAAGTATAAACATGAAATGAATACGAATAAAAGGGAACATTAGGACAGGGACAGTAGGCACGTTGGTGTGCTTATACACGCTCCTTACAGATCTCTTAGGAATAGGGTGAGGTCCACAGTAGACAGTCTAAGATTTACATTTTGGGGATTTGGGGATGAAACCAGAGAGTCAGGTAGTGCATTCCAGGCATTGACCACTCTGTTGCTGAAGTCGTATTTTCT
>JANHFT010009081.1:3424-16456 GCA_032467955.1 Pseudoxenodon macrops
TCTATCTATCTATCTATCTATCTATCTATCTATCTATCTATCTACCTACCTACCTACCTACCTACCTACCTACCTATTTATTTGTAAAGCTTGTATAAGATAATGGATATAAGTATAAACATGGTTATGAATACATGAAATGGATATGAATAAATGGGGACATTAGGACAGGGATGATAGGCACATTGGTACGCATATGAACACCCCTTACAGACCTCTTAGGAATGGGGTGAGGTCAACAGTAGACAGTCTAAGGTTAAAGCTGTACTACGCTTAGGTCAGACCAAAGGCGGCATAGTTCTAAATTGTCTAAGCCCAAAATTTCAAGGCTAGTGGCATAAGGTATTCTGTTGCGAGCAGAGGAATCACCATCATCATCTTTAAGAACAACAGAAAATCCCACCCTCCCCTCATGTATACTGAACTGAAAATTTTTTCTCCTTGAAATAAATTCTGTTTTTGTAAGAAAGTCCACAATTGCCAGGGAATTTGTAGAAGCCTGGTACTCTGAAATCAGGCATCAATAGACACATAGACATTAACAACATTTATAGACCATGCAAAATAGAATGTCAGCCACCACAAAAAGGAACAAAAGGACCTGAGCACATCTCTACCAGTAATCAGCACCCAGATCAGCATAGATTAACTCCAAGGTTAATGTCAGACCAACAATCAAGTAAACAATACCCCAATCAAGACATTGTTAAAGAAGCAAAACAGCCCAACCAAAGAATCTCTAAGACTACCTCTACCAACACTGACAGGCAAAGCCACTATAATGTAAACAGACAGCAAACAGCACTCCTTACTAGAGCACTGATGATTTTACTTAGTTTGGGTAATGAAACGTCTGCAAGAAAATAAGCAAGTTCAGACATCACCCAGGACCCCTCAATTTTTAAGAGTTTTTAAGATCTTCCTGTTTGGCTGAAGATTCTGTACAGTCTACGGATTGCGGAGTTGTAGAATAAACAACAAATCTCAAACTCGGTTCAAAAGAATATGATTCTAATTATTCAGAATGTATTCCACAGAGTTATCTGTCCTTATTAAAAAAAAAACACAAAACAGTACAAGGAAAACAATGAAGAGATAGCTTTATAGAAATTATAAATGAATATCTTTTTAGAAGTAATAAATGCAGGGTGTATGTCCTGGAGTAATTTAATTCTGCACTTAAAAAGATAGACAACCAAAAACCTTGCATTTTTCTTTAATTATGTAATGTGGCATCATGCCAGTGTTAACAGAAAATATGTATTAGCCACTTCTGACCAGAGGTGGATTCTGAATCTTCTTACTGCCGGTTTGCTCAGGGTTGCGCCTCGAGCACGCGTGCAAAGTGCATGAGCGAGCGCAGGCACGGCAGTCAAAAACTAGCTTCTGCGCATGCGCAGAAGCAAAAAATAAAATCCAAGATGGCGGCGCCCACGGAGCCACCAACAGAACTGGCTCCATGATGTCACCGTGGAGTTACTACCTACTCTATAGAACTGGATAGATCCGGTAGGAACCCATATCTGCTTCTGACACAGAAGTAATAATAAGATAAAGAATAGTATAATTCCTTATATTTTGGTCAAGATGATATGGGGCATCTGTCATATTTTATTTTTTAAGAAATTGAATATGCATATAGGTGTGCATATCTGTGTATTTCATTGAGAAATGTGACATGATTCCATAAGATCTGAATGGTCACACAATTATTTCACATGCAAATTCTTATTAATTGAACCCCAGCTTGCACCGGTTGGGTGTGGTTAGAGCTAGCTGCCAATATAGCATCACCTATGATTAAATATTGCTAGGTCTGTCAATATTTGTTGCCATTTCTGTTTTTACAGCCACCTTTCTACAAAAGGTTAGTGAAGTTAACAGGCTCTTGAGAAAGCTCCTGTCTCAATGTCTTTAAGATGCTAACACAAGACACTTCATTGTTTTCAATATTAAAGGACTACATTGTTCTCTGACACACACATAAAGCATGTAGCATTGATTAAATCAATCAATCAATCAATCAATCAATCAATCAATCGTGGTTTTGGTTTAATTTTCAATTTAAATGAAAGTTGTAGGAAAGCTAGAGATAGGCTTATCTTGAATGATTTTTATTTTAAGATGGCAAGAAAAACAACCTAGGTGTATTACAATTCAAGCTGTGCTCCAGCTAGGTACCTGAAATTCAATTCCATTTTGTTCAGCTTCATCATGTTGTTTGCCACAGTGATGAAAAGAAACTGGATGTGATTGATTAGGCTGAGCTAACCGGCTTGAGATGAGATAGAAACACTGGAGCAAACTGAGCTCTCATTGAATACATGATGTCCAAGCCAGGGATAACACTGCTAATGTGCATTTTGTTTTTGTACATTTACAAACATTTTGTACAAGACTTGTGTAGAGTCTTAGATGCTTCAATAATTTGAATTAAAAATAACCCATATAACAGAATAACAGAGTTGGAAGAGAACTTGGAAATCTTCTAATCCAACTCTCTGCTCAAGCAGGAAAACCTATACTATTTCAGCAAATGGTTGTCCAATGTACAGTATTTTTAAAGAGTTGTATTATACGCAGTATTAGATGCTGCTTAATGCCAAGAATAACCTACACAAAATTTGTTTTGCTTTCCTTGGCAGTTCAATAACGCAGTAATGCAGCAAAAAACCATCCTCCGATTATCTGTGTATGATATGTGTATATGTATATATATATTTCTATTTAATAATGTGTATTTGTGCATATATGTATGTTTGTGTCAGGGATGGGTTTCTCTTACCTTTTCTACTGGTTTGGGTTGCGTCGAAAGTGCGTGTTTTGTGCAGAAGGTTTTGCGCATGCGCAGACGGTTGTTTTTTGGGTCAATTTGAGGCCGAAACACTGATTTTGAGCCGGAGGACCGGTTCGTGGGTGTGGCCAGCTGGCCATTGCTGCTGGTTTGGTGAGTGGGGGCAAATTCCCGCTACCAGTTTGGGCGAACCGGTCTGAACCGGCAGCAACCACCACTGATTTGTGTATTTATTGCATGTTTATACACAGAGATACCTACACATAAACAGCCACACATATAATATTGGTTATGAGTAGGTAACATTTGGCCCAAGCAATGCTTTTAAGTTTGATAAGGCAATTTTCTCCCATTCTGCTTAAAGTCTGTTGTGGTTCTACAGCAGATCAATGATGCTGGTGCCTCATATGGTACTTTGATAAGGATGTCACTGTCTATTACAGTAAACTTTTCTTAGGACCAGTTGCATGGAACATTGGCAACTGTGCCTTCCTCAACTCTGCCCATTATAAAACAAAAGTGGACAACTTGAGAAATTAATGGCTACGCCTGGCTCCAAAGCCTCTTTTTGCAGCCTTCATAAGCCTTTCAACAAAATCAGCATCCGTTTCCTTCCATTTTGAGATGAGGGGCACACTGTATAGGATTTATACAGCTTTAACAAGCTTTATACAACATTCCTAAAAGAAAAAAAGCTCTTTCCAAAACCACAAGAAAAATTCTAGAAAAATCTAGCCCCACCCATATCTGAAATTGTTCTATAGTCACCACTCTCCCCCAAAATACAAAGCGTGCAGCAGTGTTTGTTGCTATGTACCAGTTTAATTATTTTATTCTGGTACAATTGGTCTTCAGTTTGCAATTTTAGAATTCAGTGGATTCTCCTGAGGTTATTTCTGAGTATATGTGGAATGAATCCCAAAGGTGCTTTTTCAAGAGGCAACTGGACTTCCTTGTTTGAAGACGTTGTGCTACTTACCCATGAAGCTTCTTCAGTTCTGAGCTTTTTCAGGTGCCTCTTGAAAAAGCACCTTTGGGACAATTATGACCTGGATGACTGAGAATCTCCATAGACATTTGGAATGATTATAATTTGGATTGAAGAAATAAGGTCAGGCTGTTGAACAGAAATGTTTGATTTTATGTCCCATGAAATAAATAGGTTTAAAGTTGGGAGACAGTATCTTTTATTTTTAATTTTAACTTGCTATGCAGACTAGCAGAACTCTGAGTAACTGTGATGGATTAACTATGGGAAAAATCCCTCTGTAAACTGATATACATTTTGCTTAATCTTCTAGACAATTGATATGGTATTTTAGTATGAGTTGATTATAAGAACTTGCTGATGAGATGTTATATGTAATAAGATGCTACCACAATATGCTCACATAGATTCAAGAATTATAACTCTGACTGAATTCAGTAAAAAAAAGAAAAGAAAGAGAGAGATATCTAACGGACCAATGCAAATTATTGTTTGGTAGTAGGGCCCCTAGTTGTGTCTCCTCCCTACCAAGCAAAAGACATTGAAGGGGAATGCAGTTCTCAACTTGGAGCCTTACTTTTATGAAAATTATGGAGTGCCACCTAGTTGTTGCAGTCATTTCTTCTTCCTCAACTGGATGTTTTCTATTCAATCTTTCCTTGACACTTGTCACTATTTAACTAGAGTCATGTGGATTCTTTATTTGACTTATGATTATATAATTATGGTTATAATATATTTGCCTAGCTAGGAGGCTGTCTGAAAACTGGGTAAAGAGTGGTAAGTTAACACATTGAGCCTATATGTTTATTCAGTAGAAAAAAATAGTTTTAACTTATTATTTCAATTACGACACTAATAGCACTTCCCCCCCTTAATTACTTTTTTAATTTTGTTGTTTACTGGCTGCATCTGAAGCTCCCCCCCTTTTTTAAAAAAAATGGAAGGCAATAGAAAGAGGGGCGACAACTCTCCCTCATGCAATTTTAATTGGATAATCCTCAAATAACCTTTTATCCTAAGGTAACGTAGAAGAGAGATGATCCCGGAAGAAAGATAGAAATTTAAGAATGATATACTTAAATATAATTGATGTTACTCAGTACTGAAAAGAACACTTCTGAATATTGGTCTGGCACTCTTTCTCCTATATTTTGCTTTTTTTCTCACCCAAACAGATCTGTATATAGTGATATTGGTACCTGTGCATAAACAATGGGAACTATCAGTTTTCACACTCACAGCATATCTCACATAGTGTTTATTTAGTCTAATTCTGGGGTGGTTTATTTGTTTGTTTTTAGGCTGTCTTTACTTATTCAGAAACCACAGCTGGGCCTGACAGATAACAGCTTACTATAAGTGATAAATCACCTTTTGTTTGATTTTTAACAGGAAAAAAAAGAAAGAAAACAAAATGTGTACACAACCATTCTTTTTTAAAAGTCAAAGGAATCAGGAAATTAATGTATCATCTTCCTAATTCCCTCTTTCTTAAAATAGTTCTACACAACCACTGATTCTATCTCTAGAATCTCTCGCAAAGCAGTTTCAAATTGATCCAGGATCGATTGTATTTCTGGTGACCTAAAAGTAAGAGAAGATCATGAATCAGTCAGAGATATCTGCAGAATGTGGTCAAAATAGGTTGGTGGCTGTGGCGGTACAATTGAAGCTCTGCCATTGGTTGTTCTTGGGTTTTTTTTCATATGTGTGGCATCTGCAACACACTTTAAAAACAGGTGGGGCTTCAATCACATTCTCACGGCCACCATTTTAACATTGTTGAGCATGCTCAGGTAGATACCATGGATATTTAATCTCTTTCCCTCCAGCTGACAGAGAGGCGAGAATGCTATCAAATGTCTTCCTCTCTGAGCTAGCATCAAACAAGAAATACTAAAATTTCTACCTCTACAAACCTCTATAAACTGCTGGAACATTTGTGTTTTCCAATACAGGTAGTCCTCACCTTATGATCACAATTGGGATCAGAATTTCTGTTCCTAAGCAAAAGAGTTGTTAAAGAGAATCAACCGAATTCTACAACTTTTTTTGCTATGATTGCTAAGTAAATCAGTGCAGTTGTTATATGAACAATAGCAATAGCGCTTAGACTTATATACCACTGCATAGTGCTTTACAGTCCTCTCTAAGCGGTTTACAGAGTCAGCATATTGCCCCCAACAATCTGGGTCCTCATTTTACCCACTTCAGAAGGTTGGAAGGCTGAGTCAACCTTGAGCCTAGTGGGAATAGAACTGCTGGCAGTCAGCAGAATTAGCCTGCAATACTGCAATTCTAACCACTGTGCCATCACAACTCATCTAGTTTGCCAAACATCCAAATTTTGATCACATGACCAGGGGGATGCTATTAAGTTATAAGTAAGAGGATCGGTTGTAAATGACTCTTTTCAGTGTTGATGAAACTTTGAACAGTCAATAAATTAATGACTGTAATTCAAGGACTACCTGTAGTGCATTTGTGTTCCTTTGTCTGGTGTTTTGCAAAGAAAAGAAAGAACAAGACAGAAGTTGCTATGAGAAGCATCTATGAGAGAGAAGGTGAACTGTAAAAAGATAAATTTGAAGCATGCATATCTTCCAAAGAATTCCATGTATACACAAATGTGTGTATACATGAAATTCTCTCACCTTGTCGCTATCTCTCTTTTTCTTTCTTTCTGTCTCTCTGTCTCTCTCTTTCTCTAGCTCTTTCTCTCTGTCTATCTCTTTTCCGATCTCTCTCTTTTTCTCTCCCTCTCCCTCCCTCCCTCTCTTTCTTTCTCTCTTTCTCTCTGTCTCTCTCTTTCTCTGTATATCTCTCTGTCTATCTCTTTTCTCCCTCTTTCTCTCTGTCTATTTCTCTCTCTCTCTCTCTCCAGCCTGCGGAGTTGCGAAGGTAAGTCCTGTACTCGGCCAAAGGGTTGAGGCCAGCGAGTGGGCAGGGTGATGTGGGAGGGGCAGCCTCGTGGTCCTGTGTGGGCTGGATTAATGGCTTTGACGGGCTGTATGCCGAAAGTCTCAGAGTTGCTGGATTGGGTTGGAACCTTGACACAAACTATGTTTCAGACTAATGATGCCTAAAGCCACCTTTTGAGTTTAAATGTTTTGAGGTCAAAATGTTTTATACCTCTTTAGTCTAAGACAGCATTGAGACAATCTTGAATTTAAGAACTGGTATCCCTTTCACCCAAACTATCTCCCAAAAGATGCTAATTTGTTGATATTCTTTAGTTTGGGATTCAAGTGTGACTAGGGATTATCTCTGAAAGGTTAATTGGCAAAGTTAAACGTGTGTCCAATCACACTTGGCCAATAAAGAATTCTATTCTATTATAAATTAGAAAGAGTCTTTTCTTTATTAGCAGCTATTGCTCTTGTGGTAATCATTGTGCTTATCTTGTATCTGTCAGGATCTTTGCCTAGGTATCTTAAGGATTAGGCCTCTTGTTTATCATTGCCTTTTCTCCTGCTCTTCCCATTGTTTTCCTCTGCACTGATGTGCATTTCACACAAACATAGGCAGATCAACTGAGGATAATACTGCTTGTTGCCATGGTTATCAATAAACTTGTTTGTGACCTGAGAAGTTTGAGGAGTTTCTTGTTCTAGTTCATCCTGCAGTCATCTTTTCCCAAGATATGAGTAAATAGACTTTTTTGCAGCATCTCACCCACTCCTTGCCCAATCTTGGATCATGAAAAGCTGATGACAGAAGATAGTAGGGGTATGAGCTATTCCTGAAGAGGTTTTTCCATCTTCAAAAATATGTTATGTTAAATCTTTATTTACTATGGGATCCTTAGTGCTCTCTGAGCTTGGTTGTTTTCTTGCAGCCAAGCTAGTGCCAACAGCATTGATGGTGTTAGCTAGTTTGGGTAATGAAACATCTGCAAGAAAACATCCAAGCTCAGAAAGCACAAAGGACCCCTCATTTCAACCCTATAGTACAAATACTCTCTCTTAACTTTATTCACTGCTTACTTATTTGATTGATATTCATCTTTCTGTCCAGAAGGGACAGAATTCGCATAATCTAACTATTCTGTGTTACAAATAAATGTAAGCTTTGATTCTGGACTGTAGGATTTAGAATAGACATTCAATCTGACGACTACATGAAAGAGGGAACAGAGAAATATTCCATTAGTAAATTTCACTAAATCTCCATTATATTCAAATAAAATATTCTCCTCCATATTGTGAGATGATTCATTTGCATGCTTGCTTTTTTTAACTAGCTTGCTTAGATTTTGCTATTTCTCAAGGGTTTAAATGGTGTACCTGGAGTTCTTCCTCTAATTTTACCTTTACAGTTATGCAATAAGACAGAATGACTGCCCTAACTAAGCTTTATAGTACAGTGGACTCTTGAGTTAGGATTTCCTTGGGTGCCATCCAGTGTGTCAGTCAATCACTATATTGACATACTTGCTACTGAATGACCCAGCCAGCTTGCCTAAGAGTTGGTCTGAACTCTTGGGCTGAGAACTGTGAGAGGAAAATGAACTAGGGGTGACATGATAACATTTTCCAATATCTGAGGGGCTGCCACAAAGTAGAAGGGGACAACCAATTCTCCAAAGCACCTGAAGGCAGAATAAGAAGCAATGATTGGAAACTAATCAAGTAGCGATCCAAACTAGAAATAAGGAGAAATTTCCTGACAGAACAATTAATCAGTGGAATGGCTTGCCTTCAGATGTTGTGGGTGCTACATCAGTGGAGGTTTTAAAGAAAAGATTGGACAACCACTTCTCTGAAATGATATAGACCAGTGTTGGTGAACCTTTCCGGCACTGAGTGCCAAAATGGGAATGTGTGAATGCATGGGAGAGAGACAGAAACTGGAAGAGCAGCTCCCCAGTGTGCATGTGCAGGAGCATTGGAAACCTGAAGAGTAGTTATTGGCATACATGCTCTCACGAAGACCAGCTGGCCAGCTTGCATGTGTGTGCCAGAACTCAGAGAAGCAATGGGCGATGGCTGGCATGCCCGGAGAGATGGCTCTGGGTGCCACATCTGGCACACGTGCCATAGGTTTGCCATCATAGATATAGAGTCTCCTGCTTCAGCAGGGGGCTGGACTAGAAGACCTCCAAGGTCCCTTCCAACTTTGTTATTCTGTTAACTCTTCTTCACTATGTTCTATGAAGCCACCTGACTCTGTTCAGAGATTCCCCAACATACTTTAATTTCTCTCTATTTTCTGAAATAGATTTCACCATTGCTTCTGAGGTTGAGGATAGAGATGGATGATTTTTTGTTTTTTTTGGAAAAGCTGATCAATGATGGAAAAACCTTCACATCTTACAAAGCTTCTTCTTTTTCAGTTTCTGATGGACCCAAGCAGAGAATAATCTTCCACCTAAATGCAATTCTTTAGAAATTGCAGAGGTTTGTTGTCTGAGGTCAATCTGTGTTTTTACAGTAAAGTCAATTACAGCTGTTCCCTGACCTAGAATTTTTTTCTACCTGCCCCAGCAATGCTGGCAAGCAATTATATGCGGCTCACAGCAAAATATATCATAGAATGAGATATGAGACCAGCACCTTTATGTACAATTGTCTCTACTGCACTTCCCAATACATCTTAATCTGTACATTAAAACTTGATCTTCAAGCATGAATGGATGACCCAATACTCTCTAAATCTTTTGGAATTCCATTATCATTTCTAGGAAATATTCCTAATGTTAATGAATTGTGAAATTTGTCCAAAATATTTTGATGGAACTGGATATTTGCCTTTTCCATACAGCCACAAATACATTGAAAAGATTGGAACAAGAAATTTCATTTATTATTAGACTAGAGAAATGAAAACCACAGACTTGCATCTAGTGATGTGACTGACGTTAAGTCTTTCTCTCACTTAACTTTGGTCTCCAAACTGTAAAATGGTAACATGAATGCTTTCACCCACATCAAAACATGTTTGTAGCTCACAAGTACAGTGCTCTTTCCTGTAAGGGTGAACCTAGGTGATGAGTGCTGAGAAAAGGCTTGACAGCTGAGCCACTGGGTGAAATACTTTGTTTATATTTTGCCTTTCTTGAGAAGTCAAAGATAAGTAGGAGACAGCGGAACTAGAAAATAAGTTGACTAACCCAAAAAAAAACAAAAAACAAAAAACCACCCAAAAACCCAGAAGCAGGAGGGAGTCTGAATCAAAGGATGAAGCTGAAAAATGACACATGCAGGATTACATCTGAACTTAAAAAGCTTTAAAACAGAGAAGGCAGACCTGAATTAGAAACGTTCTGCAGTGAACATGAAGATGTGAAGGTGACTATTATTCAAAGTGTTTTAAATATCAATAGGGGGAAAAAAAACAAGTTGAAAAATATATTAATAATCTGCATTGTTATTTTTCATGGTCCAGAGTGAACAAACCTCTAGGATTGAGAACTTGCCAAACATTTCACACAAGCTAGGTTAATTGGACTCATGCTTGGCTTTTTAATTATTCTTTCAATTTTTGTTCAAAAGCTGACATGGCAAAAGTAGCCCTGCAAAGAGGAAGCCTTTTTTCCTGAGCTAATGAGATAAAGCCTTTTAAACGGTTGGTGTTCAATTTGCATCATTAAGGAAGTCATGAAACACCTTCAGAATGCATAATAGCTGCATTGACCCCCCCTTCTTGGCCAGTGATGTGTGATATCAGAAATGGCTCCAAAATATAATTTCAAACACAGATTTTGGACTATTCCAGGGTATCATAAAACGGTTGCAAAAAAACACAAACTTATTTTCAAAGGTCTTTGATAACAAAAGAAAGAAAGAAAAAAAACCCCTCCATTTTATCAGTGTTTAGCACAGACCAAGCAATTTTATTTCACAGCAGTCATAACAATCTGCACTGTTGGAAGGAAGAAGGTTATCCATTTGATGCTGAAGTTGCTACGAGAAATATGGGGCTTGCTATTCAGTTCTTCTGGTTGTAGATGTGAGATTATGATTCACAGATGGTAGAGATGTTAAAAGCGCTTATAATGTTTGGAACATGAGATGAAAAATTGACCTTATCCCTGGGCGACATTCTAAAGGAGGGATACAATTTACATTCTTAATAATGTATGAGCTGTGTTTTCCTATCAGCGGTTACAGTGACCTGTTAATTCAGTTCATTTAGGCAGCTGGCACTCCCTAAATTACCTTCCTGTCTAATCCCTCCCTTCTTTTTAATCTTTCTTTATCTTCTTTTGCTAGGGAAAAAGCAAAGAAAAGAAATAGGCTTCACAGAGGCCAAGGATTGTCACAAGAGTACACTGTTAAATGATCCGGTGTGTGTGTGCTGTTTGAATCCTGGTGGTTTTGGAGACAGCATCCGGTAGCTCTGATCTGTGGGTTTCTTAGATGAACTGCAGAAAGGAAGGAAGATAATCAGTTAGGGAAGAGTGCAGCATGGATGGCATGAAAGTCATCTAAGGGCTTCATGCTGAGAATCTGCTTCAAGATAGAGGTGGGAAGCCCATTAAAAGACACTGATGCAGGTTCAGCATTCTAGTGTTAAGCATTTTATCCTTGCCTGCCTTCCAATTTGTGCAAGGATTTTTCACTGGACCAAGTATCAGTTTTCTTTTTGTTAACATTTTTGCTTAACCTTAAATTAAATTAAATTAAATTAATGTGGGGGTATTTGGAAACCTGTGATAAATCAAACTACTTTCTTTAAAGTTGTAATTTTCTGGTCCTCTCATTACAAAATTGGGATCACTCAACTCACTCTTGGGAAATTAGAAACTAACTGTTGGAGAGACAGGACCAGTCTTTTTTTTTTTTTTTTAAATAGCACCAATCTTATTTTGAAACGCTTTGCTAATGGAAGTTGAATTAGCAATTTAACATATAAAGTGTGTATCAACTCTTTTCTTCTGACAGCCAGTTTCCCTTGCTCAGCATATACTTTATGCTTCAGGGCCCAGGAATGACGGGAGAATTTTTTTTAACAAATGCTATAATCCAGCAGAGTCTAGCAAGGGCAGAAACCCTTGTGTTTCTGCATATGTATACCCAATGCCAAACTACTGTGCCCAGAGCCTATCAGAAATAATATTAGAGCAGAAAACTATGCTAGTTGGAAAGTTGAAGGGGGTGTTTTTGTAATTGCATATCTGGCGGGTATTCAGTTGAGGAAAGCTACTGCAGGAGGAGGTTGCCTAGGACTGGGAATCATGATCAAAATGATGACATCAAAATCATGACAAATTCCTTGTGTGCCCAATCACGCTTCACCAATAAAGATTTCTATTCTATTCTATTCTATTCTATTCTATTCTATTCTATTCTATTCTATTCTATTCTATTTCTATTCCTATTCCTATTCCTATTTCTATTTCTGTTCTGTTCTATTCTTCTGTTCTATTCTTCTATTCTATTCCCTATTTCTATTCTTATTTCTATTCCTATTCTTTTCCATCCCATCCCATTCTATTCCATTCTTATTTGTATTCCATTCTTAATTCTATTCCATTCCAAGCAAGCCAGAATCACAGACCTCTCCTGTCAATCAGAGGAAGGCCTGGCAGATCCGCTTCCCGAAACCGGCCATTGTCAAAGGAAGGGAGGCAGTTGTGAGTCAAGGGCCCCAGCGTTGAAAGGGTTAAGCCCATTTGGAGGCTCCTCACCTGTCCTTCACCCTCCCTGCCATCCCTACCAATCTGGGCAGCCGCTAATGGAGTTGCCCAGCAGGGTCACCTTGAAAATATCCTGGTCATTTCTACCTAATGGCAAAGTTGTTGACTGGCTGTGAGAAGAAAAACCTGGAAGATTGAAGATGGGAGGCAGGTAAAGGTTTAATTGGGATGGCTGAAGGGGTCAAGGTGGGGGCCCTCAGTTTTAATGGCCGTGTTCGGAGGGCTTGTGGGGGGGGGTGTCAACCTTTGGGGGTTTGTATCTATCCACCTGTCTTAAGCGATGCTGGCTGAGGGGTTCTGGGAGATTTCAGCCCACCCTCTGGGCAGTGTACAATTGGGGATTTATTTATTTATTTATTTATTTATTTATTTATTTGTTTGTTTGTTTGTTTGTTTATTTATTTATTTATTTGTTTGTTTGTTTGTTTGTTTGTTTGTTTGTTTATTTATTTATTTATTTATTTACAAATTACCTGGCTGCCCAACTCACCCTGGGGGACACCAGTTGGCTTATCGAAATAAAAAACCCAACACAAACCCCAATAAACCCCACTTCCCCTGGGGACAAGGATCGAAGCAACCCCTGGATGGGGTCCGTATCCCCCT
>JANHFT010009081.1:16556-27148 GCA_032467955.1 Pseudoxenodon macrops
TCGACCTTTTTTTGGGATTTATTGTTCTTCTGCGCATGCACAGAAGCCGATTTTCTGGCACTGTGCATGCGTTGCTATCTTGTTTTTGGCCCTTTTTAATTTTTTTGTTTTGTTTTTACTGTGCATGCGTGTGCGCACGGCGTGCCCACGTGGCGCAGGAGGCAGCGAACCGCTGGCAAGGTAAATTTAGAACCCACCCCTGTCCTCTGGCTCTATGCACCCCTTGCACTTACCTGGAATCCAAAATGGGCCACGTGGGGACTCCTTGGAGGGGCAGGATGGGGCAGGGCCAGCTGGTCATCAGAACTACCAGTTTGCCAAACCGGACATAAAATTAACATCTGGTTCATCCGAACTGTCCTGAACTGGCTGAATCCCACCTCTGCCCAGAAGCAATGGTCCTTAGCAGCGCAAAAGAAGCAGCACTGCTCAGCAAGAGAAGCTGTGGGACACCTTTTTGACTTGAGGCAAGCAATGAGGCCCCTTCAGCAAGCTGTTTCTCTTCCTGAAAGCACTTCCATGGCCCAGCCTTCACACCTCCAGTGTACATCTTCCAGGACTTGGTCTAAATCACTTAGCATAGAAAATGACTTGCATGGGCTGCAAGTCTATTTTAAGAGGACAATAATAGCATTCCAGTCTGATGCACATATCAAAGAAGTTGCACAGGTACTCAAACACTTCTGCGGTATATTCTTATTTCATTCTAATTCAAAAAAGCTTCAACAGCTTCATTCCTTACATCTACTTTTCATTTGTTCTATTGTGAGAAAAATCTATTTTCTAATGTGTTTTTATATAAGACTTGGGTTTTATTTTCCTGCAATTATTCTGTGTGTCACTTTTATTTCTCCCCCCATGTCATTTCCACCCAAGATCAATACTTGTCATTACCCCCAAAATTCTTCTCCATTTCTTCTAGTTCCATAAGCTCACACTTATTTGTTGCTGTTTCACTTGGTTTGCTAATTTGTATTCATGCACTCCTCTTACAAGGCACAATGACTAATCTTCCATGGTCTTCAGCAGATGAGCCAGTTACACTGCTTTCAAAATGTCCCAAAATGACTTTTGTTAACATCATATTTTATACTTTGGAATTAAGATAAAAGGTAGAGTAGCTTACCAGCCTTATTCATACCCATGCCTCATTTCACCTTACTGTAATTAGAAAATGAGGCATGGGAATGAATAAGGCTGGTACCTTACTGTAATTAGAGACTGAATTATGAAATAATAAATATAAGTAATACTGGACTCAATAGTAGTAACTGCAACAGGGATCTTGGAGTCCTAATGGATAATTACTTAAATATGTTTAAGCCAGCAGTGTGTTGCTACTGCCAAAAAAGCCAACACAGTCCTATGCTGCATTAACAAAGGGATAGAACTAACCAAGGAGAGAATCAACCTAGAACTAAGTAGAAATTTCCTGTCTGTTGGAACAATTAATCAGTGGAATGACTTGCCGCCAGAAATTGTGGGCGCTCCAACATTGGAGGTTTTAAAGAAGAGATTGGATAGCCATTTGTCCAAAATGGTATAGGACTTTCCTGTTTGAACAAGGGGTTGGAATAGAAGACCTCCATAGTCACTTCCAATTCTGTTATTCTTAAATTGGGCACATTTTGGCCAGTACATGCCAGACGCTCAATCAAAATATGTGTTTCACTCTATACTTGCTCAAGCTATTGTAGGTAGGTTAAGATCTCTAATTACTATCTCTAATTACTATTTTGCAAGCTAAAATGCTGTTGCTCACATCCCACCAACTGTGAAATATGTGCAGTATACAGATGCACACTCAGGATATGGATTTCCCATAGGGGAGGGGAAAAAGAGATAATACAGTGTAGATCAACCATTCCTTCCCTCTTTGAGAAAATCATTCTTTCACCTCTTGGCACTTCTTTGGGTGGTGGTGTCCAACAGAGAGTTCAAAGTCAAACTGACTTTACTTTAATATCAAAGTTATTGATCTCTTGGTGTGATAAAGTCTTATTTAGCTTGAGTTCACCTTTTGGTACTAATTCTTGCTTTTAATTAGCTTTTATGAAAATGTTGATTGTTTATGGAGTTCTGTTCTATGAGAGACATAGTGGACCAGATTAAATTATCATCCGGTTGAGAGTGGTGCATACCTGCAATTGTCTTTGGAATTTTAAAATGCGTTTTATATATTCTGTTATACAGGTTTAAAATATCCAAGTATCCTGAATATATTTCAATCCTCGGACATTTGCTTTTAACTTTTAATAAAGTTTATTTTGTTTTGCATTTGTGAAATTAGGTAACACCTTGGGCATTGTTATTCCTGTTATTATTGACAACCTATTTTTTCTGCTCTATCTGAGGACTTGGGTGAGCTAAGTAAAATGGATGTACTAAATAAAGAATTAAAAATTAATAAAGCACACATTAAAGTTAAAGCTAAACTTAATTAACTATTGAAAGCCTAGATTCTTCTCTTGATACGTTTCTAAAGGAGACAGTCAGGGCTATTTCCCACATATTGTAGTTGTTCAAGGTGATAGCACTCTGATTATAGTTTATAATTAGTCTGACACACAGCAGACACTGGCTACCACTCAAGATTAAATCAAGAGGCACATGCCTTTCAGTTCATTGCAACTAGCTGCTTTAAGGGGGACAGTTATTTATTGCTTCCAAAAATGTTGTTTCCTTGCCATTATCTGAACATACGCTAATCACTCAATGTGAAATAAACACTTCCTTTTGAGAACAACAGTTAGCAGGGCAGAAACTGTAAACACGTAATTTCACCAAATTGTCAGCTTATTGTCAGAGAGTTAAAACAGTGCCATAAAAACATAATTGGGTGTTTATGGAAGTGCCCATATGCAGTGCAATGCAATGGGGAACAGGTGTGAAATCATAGTGATAACACAACTGCATCTATATGTTGATAATTTGATTGTAATATTCTTATATTTAAAAGGAGAAAATTAAATGTATAGACTAAAATCAGAATGGAAGGAAATTCCAGTACTTTGCTACTAGTATGATAGTACATACTAGCTGGAGATTCTGGCATGTATTGTAATTATTCATGTTAAATAGGGGAGCATAACTTAAAGCCACCCTTTGGTTAAGGCCAAAGCATTCATTAAATAGTCTACAGCAGACACAGATCACAATTGGCTCTAGCCAGAACTCCAACCTTCACTGGCAGTGAATCCAATCCAGCAATTTTCTTGGCATGCCTAACTAAACTTGAAGTCCCTAAACATCATAGAGCCTTCACTCTTGCATGATGTTATGCCCTCTCCCCAAGAAGATTAACCCAGAAATACAGTGCCCCTCTCACTTTGGAGGCATGCCTCCAACACATGCCTCCAAAAGAACACAAATATGTGCTTCTCAAATGCCTGTACTACAGAGACATTCGTACTAGTTTCATCTCACCATTTCTGCACAAATACCCACAGAGTACAGAGCAGTTATATATCTCCATTCTACTATACTAACCCTGCCACAACATACAGTGTTGCTAGGTTCTAAACAGTAGTGCTTAAAATTTGTCAGAGGATGGCCTATGCCACAAACTATACTTAGTAAACACCTAGTTCATCATATTAGAGTACTTGGTATTTTGATACAAACCCTTTATATTCCCCTACACCAGGGGTGTCAAACTCGTGATCCACTGGCCAGATGTGTCACGCACTGGCCACGCCTGATTTAGCAAAGGGGGGAAAAGTGATGATACATCACGTGACACTGCTGTGATGACATGTGTTTGACATCCTTGCCCTACACCATCTCCTGGGTCTACCTCTTCATTTAGATCTGCATAGACTAGGGGTCAGCAACCTGCGGCTCTGGAGCCGCATGTGGCTCTTTCATTCCTCTGCTGCGGCTCCCTGTTGCCGGTTGGCTCCACAATTGATAGGGCTTTCAGTTAGGACAGGAAGACGAAAAAGGACGCCGTGCTAGGAGGAGACTCTATGGTGGGGGAACCAGACTTCCGGTCGGCTCCAGAATTGAATGGGGGGCTTCCGGTTAGGACCTTTGTGACTCTTTGAGTGTTTCAGGTTGCTGACCCCTGGTATAGACTTTTCTGTTTTATTATCTTCTAACTTTTCATTTAAAAAAAGATTCTGATGTACTTTTTAATTGACCCTAACCCTATCCCACTCTCCTTATGCTGCTCTCTGGTCATAGCAAAGATTTTATTTGATATATTTAGTGAGGCAGTTTCCCACATATACCCTGTCCTGAAGCATGACTTCGACTTGAGTCTTAGGAGATTTCCAGATGATAATTGGATCCAAGCAGACATTCATTCAAGAAAAAAACTCAGTAAGATCCTTTAGTGAGGACATCATGCATTTGAAAACAACAAAATGATATAACAAAAATTCATTTGATTTGTAGTTTCTGAACTACACAAAAACTGGTCTTATCTAATCTTTTAGTTTACTGATGGTGTAAGCCATTTCGCTTAGGAAGAAGCTACCATTAAATGTCAAGGAAAGTACTATTATATTTATACCTGAAGAACAAGATTTGCTTGGAATTTTAAGCATCTGTGTCATGTGCTAGTTTTGTACCAGGTGAGTATTTTGCTCCATGACCTTACTGAAACTTAGTCAAGAGAATGACCTCAAGGAGTTTTAAGAAAAGTTATCAGATTGCTGAATCTAAAGAAGTTTGAAAAAAAATGCTTTATGTCTTCCTGTACTACGCAACTGCAAATGTGTAAAGAATGTTTATTATTAGAACCATATTAAAAGAAAAGTAAACATGTGAACAAGAAGAACTGTATGAGGATATAGCACTTCTTTGTCAATCATTGTTTAGGTAAGTGATGTGTCTTAATTATTAGTATTACATTTATCTGATACATTTGTAGAGTTGTCCACCATTATGGAAGTGTATAAACATTCAAGATCAATGAGAAAAGAGTTGGCCTTAAGTCTCTGAATATTGCTTGGCTGAAATTTCTAAGAAACCAAGCACATTTACTCTTTAAATATGTCTACAGTTGTGCAGAGAAGTTTTGATATCCACAATAGCAATAGCTTTATTGTTTCTCTAGTCCAAAAATTCACAGAGAAAAAATATGTATGAAGGAAACTGTGATTTCAACAAAAGCCAAAAGATGAATCAAAATGGAAGCCATACTTTTATATAAAATTAAAAATGAGGAGTAGCTTGCAACCCTCTACATCATTAAAAAGCTTTCTCCAACTGTGGAGTTCTTGGTGCTCTTGAACATGGTTGTTTGCTTGAAGACATTTCATTAATTAACTAGGTAATATCTAGTGCAAATCTCAAAAGTTACAACCAGCATGGTTAAAATTACATGGACTAGAAATTCAACAAGTTTGAATAAATAAAATTCAACAGGTTTGCTGATCTTCAGGTTGATGAAGGTTGATATAGGTATATCAGTACTATAGAAATTGTATCAGAGGTGGTGAAATGTTTTAATACTGCAATACATTTCTGATGCTTTGATTGATACATTTTCTATACCCTTTCATACTCTATAAATCTTAAATACCTTTTACTATAGAAAAAAAAAAGTTCCACAAACACATGGTAGGAAAACCACCATAATAAATGAAATGAGAACTGTTCTTCAAAGCAAATATAAACATTTTATTTATACTCCTACAAAGGTATTTAAATATTATCACTCTGCCATGTCAAATTAGTACTTCTTCCTTGATGCTAATATTTTTGTTTAAAAAATATACTCATAGCAACAGGAAAAACAAAACAGCAATAATAGATTTTTCTGACTGCTTCAGACACAACCTTTCTGAACAGATTTTAATAATAACAAAACACCACATCAGAACTTTCAGTTCTTTGCGATGGATGACTAAGCCACCTAAACAGAGCACTTTTATAAAAAGGTAAATAATTTCTCCCCAACTACTGGTGCAGAATTATACCTCAGGCAAATGACATAACAGAAATGGGAGACCTCTAGGGGTAAAAATAAGAGCATATATCAGTGTATATTGAAATCTTATCTTATTAAGAATTCACTATAAAGACCCAGAACATTGCCATACATTTTTGACCTAGGATACTAAACTAGATTGAAGGAACTCTCAAGTGATGGCATTTGCTCCAAATATTCTTTCCCATCATTCCTGGTAGCCTGCTCCCAGATTAGCATATTGTGGGCTCGCTAAATCACAGAAATTAGTGGCTCCAATTTTGCCATTGTTAATGTTACATGTTCAGAGCCATGCTTAAGGTATTGTGAATAATGGCAGGGATGAATGGTTACTGTTGCCTATCTTGATGCTATTAAGATTCTTTTTTCCCCCTTTGTCGAATGAAGGCAAATATACGTGTCCTGGGATAATGTTGCAGGATCCAATCTGGGTCGGTCACTGGGACCAGAGGTTTAGTCTTCCAAGGTTTTTTTTTTTTTGAACTTGCGTTAAAGCCCAACCTCAGGGAGCCTCTGTCTAGCAGAGTGTGTGTTTTTCCTTTGTGGTCATAACAAAGCTGGAAGGCAAAAGCAAAACAAAAAAAATGGTAGGAAGGAAGGTTAGGATGGACTTGCAGCTCTGATCCTTTCAGCTTTATCTGATTTGTTTATAACAAATCACGATGCATTTTGATCATGAAAGTATTTCAAAATAAATAGAGTGATGGGAATAACAACATTATCATTCACCTGAGGTAGGGATACAGCATGCGGTTTCTCCATTTGTGACCTTTCACAAGATCGTTTTCATGTCTGGATCATTAAAAACAACACCCCACATCTGAAGAAATATTCGCCAGAGTGAATGGGGACACAGAAAGATTGTCCCTTTTTGATATAGACAAGGTCAAGCGGGTGAAGGATCTCTTTCATGTGACTGGCCAATATCAGAGAAGAGGCTTGTCTAAAAGAATTAGCTGGCCTTCAGACAACCACAATGCATAACAGTTTCCCTTAGAAAACCAGGAAATGCAACCCAGGTTACAAATACTATGATCTTTATTGTGTCTAAGGATGTTGCATCTTCCCTACCTGGACTGGTATATTGGATTGGTTTAAAATGGCGAAAGATTTCTGTTTAGTGCTTCCTTCGATTTTCATTAGTTAATAATATTTGAACAACATCCTCATAATACTCAAAATGATATAGAAATGGTGACTCTTTAGTAGCACACTCTATTAAAACAATAAAAATTTAAAACTGCTAGGCAGCAAATTAAAAATATAATTATCAGCAAAAAAAAAAACTTTTAAAACTAAGAGTCAGCAACAACATAGGAAAAGCTTAGGAAAGTAAGAATTATTTAGTCTGCCAGGAAAAAAAAATAGAGAAACAGGGCTCACTAAGCAAGGAGTAATAAAAAGGATTGATAAAGCTACGCCAAGATCTTCATGGATTTTAGCGTAGCAAACAGTGTTAAGCCTATTTAAGATTCTTACAGGCCCAAAAACATTTTTTGACATCCCTCTTTCTCATTGCAACATACAGAATAACAAATTTTCTCTTTTTCATGGCACAGTAAATGGAAAAGGAGAAGTGCTTCAGAATATTGATGCCTCAATTAGTGAATTTATCCTATATTTAATTAGACAAATGAATACAGCTACAAATTCTGAGCTGGAAATAGCAAGATGACCACTGGATGGCAGCAAACAAATATGGGAATTTTGTGTTTCTCTTTGCTTCCATCTAGTGGCCTTTCTGATTTCTGCAGTTCAGACTGGTAGCCTTTGCTTTGAATGAAAAGCATCAAATCCTTTGATCATCTCAAGTACTATATTTTTCTTTAAAATCCCTCAACATGGGAGTGGGGGAAGAGGCAATTATCCCCCTTTCTTGTTATTCCAGAAAGCTTTACATGACTGTAAATAATAAGACATCATTGCTTAGCTTAGAGTGTGAGAAGATAGAAGTGCTCCTAAATGTTGGACTAGGATCAATAAAAGCATTAAAGAACATTAAAGCATTATCAACATTAAAAACTCAGCAATGAATGGTGGTGGGGGAAATAAATCAGTAGTGAATGTAGGCAGGTCAATATGGGGTGATATTTAGGAGATAACTGCCAGAGGTTTTGCATTATGAGCCATGATGGCACAGTGGTTAAAGTGCACTACTGCAACCTACTTCTGCTGCCTGCCGGCTGCCTGCAATTTGGCAGTTCAAATCTTACTAGCTCAAGGTTGACTCAGCCTTCCATTCTTCTGAGGTGGGTAAAATGAGGACCCAGATTGTTGGGGACAATATGCTGACTCTGTAAACTGCTTAGAGAGGGCTGTAAAGCACTATGAAGGTGTATATACCGGTAAGTCTAAGTGCTATTGCTATCTTCCCCATAGGCAACTCTACGAAGATGGTCTCAATTTGTATGAAATTAGAACGAAGCATAAAGGGTAATTCTCAGACAGGAAAATAAACAGCACACAAGAACTGCAGGTTATAATTGCAGCCTCCTGTCCATTCGGGTGTCTAAGCTAAGTAAAAACTCTTGACTTTGGGAGAAAATTAAGGGACTCCTACTTAAACTCTATTACCAAACTCTCCTGGAAAATTCCTTTCAGCTTCCATGTACATATTCATATGCTTTCTCCTTGAAACCCAGATCAGAGCAGCTAGTACACAAGTAGATGTAATGTTTTAGCTTGCACTCACTACCCTTCTGTATTTCTGCTCGGTAACAGTTTTAGCAGGTGCACTTTTCAGCTGTCACGATGAAGCCCTCTTCTGCACTCAGCCAGTTGACTGAGATGTACCACTTACTTCATTCAGTTTAATAGGACATAAAAATCATGCTATGATTATGCTAGGGAGTTATTTTATTTGCTATTAACAAGATATTCATACGCATTTGCTCCACAGGGAGGAAAAACAGATGTTTCCACTTCCTGCATGCCTCAACTAAGATCCTGGTGAGATAACTTGTGAGTATTTAGAGCTGAACTTTTGATTTCTTGGCCAGGGTCAATATAATATCTATGTCTCTCCGTTGCCATAATATTTGTGGTACCCAGATCAGGCCCTCCCTTATATTGTAGAACACTTATTTCAACTTCTTATACAGCCAGGAATGGAGGTGGGGGGGGGGAATTGCCAGGCAATTTAAATGATCTAAATAATGTTGTATCTTAATTTACAATAAAGCATCCCTTTGCCTGTGATGGAGAGAATTAAAATCATTCTTGGTTATTATATCATGGAACATAATAGCCCCTGGGGATTTGATACCACCTTACTGAGCACTGATCCATTTATGAGTTCAGCAGCTACATCAGGTTACAGATGCAAGTAGAACTGTCTGTATCATTGCTTTCTTGTTACTGAAGTTAGCTTCTGTCCAAGAGTCAGGTTATTGATAGCCTGGAGGTCTTGAAAATAAGATGATTTGACCAAGAAGTTAGAGTAATATGTTCATTACCTAAATCACTATTCTTTGTCCTTCAGCTGGAAAAAACAGAATGTGTCAGATTCCAAGCCATTTCGTAAATACTGCTTGAAATGAAGTTCAATTGTAAAGAATCTCTACTTCTACTACAAGGGAGGAAAACAAATTCCATGCATCTTGTTGTGAACCATGCAGAGTCACTTAGGTGAGATGAGCAGCCATACAAATCAAATAAATGAATAAATAAAACTTGCATTTAACTTGCTTAGGTCATCTGAACTGGTTGGTTGGCACGTCAGATAAACGTGCTTAGGTTTTACTAGTTAAGGAGGAGTTAGATAACTTTGGTCACATCAACACCATTGTTTTTTGAACACAGAAGAGCTGTTGATAATAGGAATGTTGAGAGGTTGCACTTAAAAAAAAATACAATATTGTTTTACTATGCAGGCAATTCAGGATTACTCTTCAAATAGAAGAATGCTAAGCAACGCAAATAATGGTTGTTGATTAAATTAATTCACATTCTACCACTATTTCATACCAGTAATGTTCTGCTGAAATTTCAACCACCCTATTTTGAAGTCAATACAATACAAAGCTTAGAATCCAAGGATTTAAAATTCATCATTCAGCATTCTCATATTTCATGCTGTTCTTTCAAACTTTCTTCACCCCAAAACCCCTGTTTTGGGCTCCTACTGATTCTCCTACCAGTTCGGTATGTTAATTTTCTTAGCAGTTCAGAGAACCAGTTGTTGGAAGAAATCTTTTCCCACTTTACAGGGCTAATCTTGCAAGGAATGCAGGAAGGAAAGATTCTAGTGTGCCTGTATTTATAGCCTAATCCTTATCTTAATTGCCGCCCCTGCTCAGAGGTGGGTTCTGAATCTTCTTACTGCCAGTTTGCTCAGGCGCGTGCAATAATCAAAAATCCCAAATGGTGGCGCCTACGGAGACACCGAAGGAACTTTTCCTTAAATCTGGATGATTACTTTAGGATATCTTGTGATGTGTGTGAGACTAGCTGGTATCTTTAAGTGGTGCAAATGGATCTAATAATTGCTCCTCCTGGGTGCTTTGTCAGTTCACTGAGCACAGGAGCTCTTGTCTATGGAGACCCTTCACTCATCCAGGTCATGGTTGTCCCAAAGGTGGAACTGAACACACTCAAAACTGTAGAAATGGTGGTAGACTTTAGGAAAAACCCTCTCATAATTCCACCACTTACA
>JANHFT010009082.1:0-12830 GCA_032467955.1 Pseudoxenodon macrops
ACTAATTTAAAAGGGATTTTTAAATAGGGCCAAATTTAAAATATTTGTTTTTAAGGGGTTTTAAACTTTTGTATTGTTTTTGTATGTTTTTTATTAATGGCTGTTCACCGCCCTGAGTCCTTCGAGAGAAGGGCGGTATATAAATTTAATAAATAAATAAATAAATAAGCAATTAGCATCTTCTCCATCAAACCAACACTGTATTAAAATGATATCAAGAAAACAAGGAGGCTCTTCAACAAACTCACTGGGTGGTTGCTTGGTTGGCTTGCTGGTTAATTGACAAAAACAAGAAAAATACAATTACCATAATAACAGGTAAATGAGTTTCAAGGTATATATACCATATATCCAGTTTCCAAATCTCTGCAGCCTAACTCTTGTAATTGTATTTGTCTTCCCTGACAAATTTGAGGATCTGGCTTTCTTGATTGTGAGTTGCTATCAGAGGTTTTACCACAAAAAATGAGCCTAGGTAACATTGCGAACTTCATTTTTCTTCTTAACGCTTATCAAGCCCATCAGTTGAAAATCCAATTCGGATAGGCTACAATAGGATCTTCTTTCACTTAGAAATCATGGACATTTATTGCTATAATTACTTGCCACATCAGGGAAGATTGGGCTCCCTCTACATGGCAGTTTCTATCTGGATCTCCCCTCCCGTGATTAGTTTTGAGCATGGAATATGATTTGTTTCCCAGCCCTCCCTGAGAAACAGGAATAAGATTTAGGGATTGACAATACGGCAAAAAAGAAAAGGAGTATCTCCTTCTGTAACGTTCATGGAGATATATATTGTATGGAGGGATGAGTTGCAAAGTGGACTGGATGAACTCTGCAAGTCCTGTGGAAACACAACTTCAACAAGCAAGCTCAAGTTGTAATAACACTCTTATATAATATATATATATATTCTCTTTATGAATGGATAGATAGGTATCACCTTTGTGGTACAAGACCAATTACAATTAAATAAGTGTGATTTTTTAAAAAAAAGAACTCTCTACTACAGAAAACGGTAGAAACCCAAGCATTGGTCACACTTGTCAATGAACTCTGGCAAGAATGTGATGGGGGCACTCCATCCATCCTCACCCTCCTTGACCTCTCTGTGGCTTTCGATACCATTGACCATGGTATCCTTTTGGACTGGCTATTGGATTTGGGCCTGGGCAGAGCAGTGTTGCTCTTGTTCACTTCTTTTCTCCGTGGCCAGTTCCAATCAGTGTTGAAAGGGTGTGAGAGGTCCGGCCCACGGCCCTCCTTCTCTGGGTTATCAAGGGTTCAGCACCCTTTCCATTCCTTTTTAACATCTACTTGAAACCCTTGGCTGAGGTCATCCAACCCCCTAATATGAAATATCATCAATATCCTGATAATACCCAGATTTACATTCCCAATCCTGGTGATCCAAGTGATGCTGTGGTTGCCTTTTCACAATGCCTGGACACTCTGAGGGCTTGGATGGAGGACCACAGGCTTCAACAACAAAAAACGTAAGACAGAGCAACTGTGGCTATTCGGAGCCTCAGAATCCAGAGGTTTGTCATCTTTAGTTCTGGATGGGGTGGCACTACACCAGACAGACCCAGTACATAATGTGTGTGTGTGTGTGGAGGGGTCTCCTAAAGTCACAGCTCTATGTCTATGGAGATTCTCAGTCATCCAGGTCATGGTTGTCCCAAAGGTGCTTTTTCAAGAGGCAGCTGGAATTTCTGGTTTTTCTTTGAAGACATTTCGCTTCTCATCCAAGAAGCTTCTTCAGCTCTCCCACTATCCAGTCAGAGCTGAAAAAGCTTCTTGGATAAGAAGCGAAACATCAAAGAAAAACAAAAAAGTCCCATTGCCTCTTGAAAAATCACCTTTGGGACTTTGTCAAAACATCAACTTTAACCTAAAAATGGTAGAAGATGGATGTCAATTGTTGAAAATAATTGTGCATGTATGCATCTGTGTGCAGGCACATACGTATTCACATTTTAATTTATTATACAGTAATATTTAATGCATCTCCATCAGTGTCACCAAAAATCCTCAAGAAATCATATTGAAGCAATAAAATATTAAATATAATTAACTTAAATTAAGGATTCTGCATGCTCCTTAAAATAATATTTCTTTTACACAAAGGTGGGAAGACACATTAATTCCCACAACAGAAAAATGGTTGAAAGATGATGGAGTTAGTTGCCAAAAATTTACTGTTTTAGTTAAATAAAAGAATTTAACCAGCTTTGTTTCTATTTAGAATCCACTTCTGGAGTTATTGTCCAAAACTGAAAAAATGATATTTTTAATTTTAGGTTATGATCATTAGAATGGTTTTGTAATTATAAAAATAGCTTGCATTTTTTTCAAATTTAAAACAAAAGGTTGGTGATGTATTTTTTTGATACACTGTCATTATCTTTTTTCTTCTCTTTGCACTTTTCCTTTTTTTCTATATTTCTAACTTTTGGTTTTTTAGATTTTATTTTATAATGAAACACAATATAAATTATATTTAAATGGTCCATTTTAAAAAATAAGAAAAATTCTATCTCTGACTGCTACCTCTACTAAAAATGATTTAACAAAGGTTTTCCTTCTGTTCTGCAGAGATATAAATTGATGGCCCGAAATGGATTCTATTATGTTTAGTGGTGATCTTATGATTCCGTTTATGGATTAAAAACACACCTATGATGGTATTTTACTGGGTTTTCCTGTAACAAATAAAGAGATAACTGATGGCCAGTCTTTTTACCTGCTATGTCTTCCATCTAGGCTTCTAGTTAACAGTTCTAATTATTTCTTATTCAGATTTTTGTTTACCTGTTTAGTTAAAACTTTCTATATCTCTTGGAAACCCTAATCATACTTTTTAAAACAGAACTTCCCTCAGATTAGGAGAACCCATTCCTTTCTTTTTAAAGCAAGTAACTACTCTGGAGTCATTCATGTGTGACTAGCAGAGTCATAATGAGGCAGGAACTAGCTTCCATAATTAACCTTTCTAGTCCTTTATAAACTCTTGCTGCTCCATCTTCTCATTAGCATTCTATTAGATTCTTGAACTGAGAGATTTCCATTTCTTGAAAAGGATCATCTGCTAAAATTTATTGCCTTGCTCAAATCATACTTTTTTTCCAGGTTTTTTTCTGCTAGACAAGGTAATAAGTTATTTGCATTAAGGTGTTGCTTTCCTTGACAAATGTACAATTGAATAATTAAACTCTGCCAGCTGTTCCAGCCCCAGCAAAATTCTGCTTTGCCTAATGAAACCTCAACGATCAATCATGTGTCCTTAGAGTAAATATTGTTATTCTTAAGAAAATTTTATTGAAACCTTGAAACAGGAGGCTGCTAAATTGTCAGTGGCTGTGTTCATACATAGTAAAAAGACATGATGTGATTTGTTTAGTTTTTGCTTAAAATATTGTATGTACCAACCATTGTGAATTATTTATTACTGTATGTGCTATCAAGTCAGTGTTGACCACATATATATCTGTAGTTTCTTCCCAAAATCCCCAAAACTTTAACATTAGACTGTCTACTGTTGATGTCACCCAGGGGTGGATTCTAATTTTTTTTACTATAGGTTCTGTGGGCGTGGCTAGGTAGGGACATGTGACTGAGTGGGTGTGGCCAACTTGATGTCACTCACACACACGGTCACTCAGTCACATGCCCCCCCACTTAGCCATGCCCACAGAATTGCTGAAAATGTATGTTTTGCCAGCTGGCAGGCTGGCAAAGAAGCCTCGCTTTTCCCGCCACTGCCACGGTTTCTAGCACTGAATGGTCCATGGCCTCCCTACACACACATACACACACACACACCCCGCACTTGTCCTGGCAGCACCCCGGCAATAGCAGCCGAGCGAGGGAAGGAGAGGGATGGTGGCACGGCGGCAGCCAAAGTCAATGCTTATTCCAACAGCTGAGGACGGAAGAGGCACCTCTTCCATCCTTGGCTGTTGCAAAGAAGCAGCAGCTCTGCTTCGTTCTCCAGTCCATCTCCTTCCCTCACTGCCGGGGTGCTGCCAGGACAAGTGGTGTGTGTGTGTGTGTGTAGGCATGGACCATTCCATGAATCCGCGGCAGCAGGGAAAACAGGCGTGTTTTGGGGCGCCTAATCCTCCGGCAAGCCCACTGCCCTCTCTGGAGGAGCTCGCTTCGGCTGCAGATTCTTCACCTGCCAAGAGCCGAGCTGACCATACCTGGACTGCCTGACCCCAGGGACAGGCGAATTCAATGACAAAAGGGGGGTTGACATCGGGCTAGGCGGTGACCGGGGGTCGGGCAGCCCAGCTACAGTCAGCTCAGCTCTGTTTGGCTTGGGCTGCTCCTGCTCTAGGGCCAGAGGGGGCTTTTGGGCTGGACCCTGCCAGCCCAGCAGCTTTTTGCTCACTGGGGAGGAGAAAAAGTGAAGCCTTTCCACGCTTCGGAAGCAACTTCCAGGCTGGGCAAAACATGGTCCTCCGAGAGCGCCGCTGCTCAGGGAGGGCAGTGTGGAGCAGGTGCCCGAGAGGACCTGGCCACCCTCCCTCACTCTCTGGCCATCCTCTGGCTGGGCTTGCCGGAGAATTAGGTGCCCCGAAACGCGCCTGTGTCGCCGGGTCGACCTCAGACCCAGCAGGGCAGCAGAGAAGCAAAATTGAACATGGCAAGAGAGGAAGAAAAGGAATGGAAGGAAAGGAAGCAGTGAAGAGAGGAGACAGGAGGAGAGGAGGGAAGTAGAGCTGAGAGGAGAAAGAGAGAAGGAAGAGAGAGAAGGAGAATTCATATATGTTATAAAAAAAATTTAAATGCAAAAAAATCCCCCCTTAAGATAGCTACGCCCATGTAGACACCGAAGTAACCGGCTCCGTGACGTCATCGCAGAGTTACTACCTACTCTATAGAACCGGTAGGAACTCACCTCTGATGCATGCGCAGGGGGCGCACACATTGCATTATGGGTGCTGGCAAACACTTTCAGCACAAAATGACAAAAAGATTAGCCATCACTGTGATAAGGTATTCACTATGTGACCACGGTATGCCCAAGCTAATCATAACATGAATCTGAATTTTAATATTGGTGGGTATTATGTGCCACCAGCCTTTCTGTCAGCTTTCCTGTGAAAGTTGCCTTTGTGTTATCACTCTTGATGTTCATTCTCTTCATGGATACCATCATGCAAATGTCTGCATCACAATGCATCCTGCTTTACTACGCCCACGATATCCTGCTTGCGGCTACTACCAGAAAAGAATTACAGCACTGTGCCCAGACACGGAATGACCACATTAGCCAATCTAATCTGTGCCGCAATATCAAGAAGATTTGAGTTTCTAAGATTAGTCCCAGTAACAGCATCCAGGTCAGCTGTGAAGAGAAACTCCTTCTGTTATTACAGTCAATCAAATATTTATTATGGTTACACGCTGGATAAGAGGAATGGAATACAAACTATAATTTTAAAAAAAGTAAAAGTGATCTGTTTTTAACAAACCCATGTTGACTTCTAGGAATCGCTTTGCTTGTTCCTAGGTATTTGCAAATCCACTGGTTGCTTATCTTTTCCAGGATTCCCACCCACCCCGCCCCGATTATTGGTCTTTTATTCAGATATTGGCCTGTAGTTTCCTGGATCCATTTTTTGAAAATTGGAACTACATCAGCTCTTTTCCAATCCTCTGGTGCTCCAATAGCTTTGAAAGATTCTGTTCCAAGATCACGTATGCCAAGAAGCTCCTTCAGAACCCTGGGATGTAATCCATCTGGTCCTCATGATTTGAACTCATCCAGATTAGATAGGTGTACTCTTCTCATTTCCTTGCCTATTTTTACTTGCATTCCTAGCCTGATTTCTGCACAATTTCTGCCTGTTTTTGATAGGCTGGACTATTTTTTTCCCTTTTGGGTAAAGACAGATGCAAAGAATGAATTAAGCAGTGCTGCTTTCTCCCCAGTACCCGTCACCTCCTTGCCATCTTCTCCCATTAGTGGACCAATCATTTCCTTGATTTTTTTTTCCTTCTTATTTCTTACATGTTGGAAGAAGCAGTTTAAAATTATTTTTTGGCATTTGTTGCATTTATAGAAGTCTGTTGGGGAAAATCGCTGTTTGAAATCAAAGAATGCACATTTTGCATTTTTTGAGCTGGGCACATAGTGTTACTTAGGATCCTATCTGCAGAGTGATAGTGTCATTAATGAGGTAGTGCATGTGAAAATGAATTCAACATAGGTGCATAGAAGGAGATCACTGGCGTATTCTGCAATAGGTATATGCCAATTCACCTAAAATCAATAATCTTATCAGTAGCACTATATGGTGCTGAATGCAGGCCACCCACCAAAAGTGCTGAGGACCCTTTACGTGCCATGGAGATGTGGATGCTTGTTTGGTCATTAGTTTTTTCCCCTTTCTTGACCATGTCAACATTGATAACAGTGACACATAGATGGACATTGCATCAGTAATAGAAAATGTGAGAAAAATGCATACAAGGGTATGGCTATTTTCTATAACTACCTTTACCTGTACTGCATATGTCAAGTGTTAAAAAATCGGACCCAGATGTGCAGAGTTCGAGTGAACTGTATGATCGTCTGTCTATAATATGGAATCTCTCCAGTCTGGCAGCCTACTCCTGGGAACAATTTTGCGGTTACGCAGTGACTCTAGGCTAGCCATCCACTTGATTCCCTTCTCCCTACCAGGCTGGATGCTTCCAGCATCATAACTAACACTGATGGTAAATCCCCACACAGAAAACCAAAGCAAAGGTGGCAGGATATGATTAACACAAACATGAAAATCATTTCATTTTAGGCTGTTCAAAGAGTAAACATTTTCATAGACCAGATGTGTCTCCAACCTTGATGAAAAACACAGATTGTTGGAAAGAGTTTGTAGCAGTAAAGAGTGATTAATTTTAAGGAAGAGATCATTTGTGAAGTAGTATATTAGCTTTTGGAAGGAATCAGGACCTTTAAAACCAAAACATTATGTTCTGAGGAAGGAAAATAATTTCCCAGTTTTACGGTTCCAATATTGTTTGCATCAGTTTTCTTATCAAGGGATTTACTATCAGGCAAGATAAATATTTGGGCCTATTATTATTATTGAAGGATATTATTTTAGTGAACAGTATTACAAAACTGAGGAAAGGCTTGGTAATATGGATAATAAAATGCTAAGAAATAGAAACTACGTAGTATTACCGGCATGTATGAAGGTTTTCTCTTTAAGTTTGAAGAAAAGTAGCTATTAATTTGCATATATTCCTAAATTTAGGTAGAGTCTGTATGGATTTTTGACTTCAGTTTCTGTAACAAAATCTCATAACTATTATGTATTTGTTTTGCCGTTGACTTCTGTTTACTAAGCTTCATAATACTGCATTTTCTTAATTCTTGAATGGAAACTTTGCGGTATCCTAAGTTCGCTGAATAGGCTTGTGTTTCTTTTTTAAAGTGTACACTCAGCACAATGCCGTTATATCCAGTGCTAAGTAAGGACATTGCTTTATCAGCACAAAAAAATACAAATTTTTATCGGGTTAAACTCAGGTGACATTTGTTACATTTCAGTACTATATATAGCCTTTTTTTAACAATTGGTAAAAAATTTAATAGAATTTCAAAGATGCTGTAATATGGAATTACTGTGCTGGAATTTATTGTAAAATATGGCCTTAGCATTCTCAATATGTTGCAATGTAGATATTTTTTGCTTTCTCAGGTATCCTATTATGTTGTTGGAAATAAAGAAAAAACCCCATAACCCATTGGCACTAAATGGTACCACTAGTGACTTGTGATTGATGGTTTTGTGTGTGTGTATATACAAAATGTACCTGCAAATGCTCTGACCTCTGTGTACCCATTGCTGTTGCTTTAGTACTGTATGTGAAAATAGTTTCTAGTGACTAGAAAATGTTCCTCCCCTCTGTAGAATTAGTATTTTCATCATTTCAGCCATTTGTCCAGAATGATACAGGATCTCCTGCTTGTGCAGAGGATTGGACTGGAAGATCTCCCGTCCAATTTTGATATTCTGTTATATCCAGTTCTTATTTGTTAATTTGGGATTTGCCAAAGATAGTTTATTCTGGAAGGGCAATATAAAAGAGCATAGATAACTTCAGTGGTCAGCTGTGTGTTACAGGAGCCATCCTCTTCTTTCCAACAGTATAATTCTTGATTCAAGAGTTTTGCACAAAGTGTTTTGAAACTGACATTGTTGGCTATTCTGCTCCATTTTTATAAAAGTTTGAACCCAATCTTTAAGTAACTTTGAAAAGTTCTACAACGATCAATAATCTGCCATTATGTGTATTTATTACAAATTCAAGAGAATAGCCTGCAATAATGTGCAAGTTAGCCATAGAGAGAGATTTCCAGAGGAGATTACAGTAAATGAGTAATCTTATTCAATAAAAATATTACATGCTATGTTTTGAGAATTCATGCTATCATTATATATTGATAGGATGTGAACAGTGTTACTGAATGTAATATAGATGCAGATATTCAGCTATTGCTCAGAACTGATTGGAAAGAACCAGGAAATTGTTGGTAGCATTTGTAGTAGGACTTCCATTCTGTTTACTTGTTTTGAGAAAGCCATAGTTTTGGTATACTATAAGGCCTCAGTATTATTGCCTAAGCAGTGCTGCTGCTTTTTACAAGTACCAGGGGCAAGACCTCAGGTTAGAGGCAAATATAAATCTCTGTTTTTCCACAAACCTGCCCTCTGTGAGGAGCTAGATAAAAGCAGAAGCATCACATACCTGACATTGCTAGATAAGCTCCTTTATAGTGCATAAGAAGCCATACAGGTACTGTACAGATGTCCTTCCTACTGCATAACACAGAACCCAAGCATTCTCTATATGTCATCTCCAGATTTTAATGCTCACGTCTGTTTCCTGTCTTTTCAAATCAAAATATTTTTGGCTTTTCTTTTCCTAGCTTTGAGGTTGGAAGGTACATGCTCCGTGTCCACACAATGGTTCTCTCTGGCTCTTCTAGCTATGCTAGTTCCCGCCTCTCCCTTCGGCCCTTACCTAAGAAACAGTCTCTTGTCACATTTTATTGTATCCATTATATAGCACAAAGCTTACTTTTCTGGGTGATATAGCTGAATTTTTCATAGACAAACTGTCGATGTTTTTGTGAATAAACTGAATGCTAAAACAGTTTTCCACCTGCATAAGCTCTTTTAGTTGGAGTAACTAGATTCAATATGTAAACCCAAAGTCAGATGTCTCTTTCTGCTTCCTTCTCTTGTAAATATGTATAATTCTTGATTTCATTAGAGATTTTGAATTGAATATTGGTGTGAATTTCTGTCCTGATAAAATGCAGAAAGATATAAGCAGTATAATCAACTTTATCTTTAACAAATTCTTGTTCTGAAAATATTTTACTTAAATTTTGAAGTTGGCATACTTGCATTCAGAACCACTACACTGCACTGAAGTAAATGCAGAAAACAAGGCCTATAAGATCTGTAAACAAATAAAAGCAAATATATAAGAAATAATAAGTCACAGAAGTTGAAGACATGAGATAAGAAAGAGAAATGTACCGTAGTTAAACCTAGTTTACCCAAAGATCGTGTTATTCATTTTCTGTATGTGACATTTATACTGGTCACTATCTAGCATCCAGTCTACATTCAATTCCCGTTCTTGATCTATTTCTTCTTGTTTTACTTGTAGTCATCTTCTTTTTTCTTTACATTTCTACCAGCATTTGCACACCTTTAACTGTTTCCATTCATGTGCTTGGTCTAGGCTTTTCCGGTTAGGAATAACTTGGAACAATTCACTTTGTTACTTCTCAAACACAATTTACTTTAATCATGACACTTTAATTTTAGAGCCAAGCTCCTTGCTGCATTGTGCAACCTCATAGTCATTGCAAATCATTTGAATCCTTTGCCGCACAAATTAACTGCACACAAAAATGCATGACCTCAACCATCAACCACAAGCTGCCCCTATAAATTTATCCATAAATACATTAATCACAAGGTAACATCATAGTTCTCTGCTTAATGTTGAACCATTTCCTCAACTTTCTTTTTATTTTCCATGAGGTCTATTTTCATCACGTACTATTTTTGTTTCATTCAGCAGCATATCTTCAACATCATATTTGTACAAAACATTCCACAATTAAAACTGATTAACTTTTGTCATATGCTTTTTCAGAACAAGCAGTCTTACAGTAAACTTTTTTCTCAGTTCAAACACTTCTTAAAGACTCATGGAGAACAAAAATATGAACTACTCACTTCTATCTCACTGTTTCATGTTACTTTTACTCATTAAAAGAATTAAATGTAAGCGTAAGATTTATCTGGAAAGAAAATAAGTGAAATATCCATACAAATATGTCTGACTAGTGGTTAGTGTTCTTGGCTAAGATTTGATCCTCCTATGTGATGGTATATATGTCAGAATTCAGCTCATTCACATTTTTATAAATAAACTGTAAATAAATAGTTTTTGGCTGAACTATGGAAAATATGATTGCTTGAAATTTCTGCCTGCCTGCCTACCTATCTACCTAAAACTGGTCTGAACCAGTCCCTAAATACACATAGGCTAAAATTCTCCCAAGACACCTGTCATTAATTTGAAAAATAGGTTATATACAGTAGTAAATGTTGTTTTGCACATTCTTTTGAATTAAAAAAGTTACAAACATGCTTTCTAATTTTCTGTATGAATAATATATTAAAAGATGCAGTATTACAGAAAATATTTTGTATAAAATGTTGTGATTTAAATTGCCGTTTATTGACAGCCCTTTTAAGGGAGAATGGTCTTTTAAAAATAATAATAATTACAACTTAATTTGTATTATAAACTGAATGTATAGTTAGCACACAGTATTGGAAACCTTGGTAACTATATTCACAAGGGCATTTCACAGTGATAACTCTTATCTTTTGAGTGCAGAAGTATACTCCTCCCTTACGAGATAAAACTAAAACTTCCAGCTAATTAGGTAGAAACATATTTTATATGTATGCATGTTGTATGTTTTATGTTCTTTAAATTATCATTCCGTTATTTTTATTGGTTTATGTTCACAGTTCACAGTCTCAGAGTATTTCTAATGACTGGGCTGCTTTAGTTGGTTAAAATGTACATCTTTAAAACTTTTCTCAGTTAGTTGTTAGCTTGCTGGTGTTTGAACTGTGCACCACCCAAGCTTAGTATGACATCATTATGTAAAGTAGCAAAAACAGACTGGCTTGTAAAAGTTCTTCAAGGAAGTTTGCACAAGCCTCTGGACTTCTGCTTGTGGCCATTAAACAGAAGACTTTAATCAATGTGCTAGGAATGCTAAAACTCAAGCATGGACTTCTTTAAAAAAATTGTGCCTTCTGTCATGTCAGATGTTGGAAATACGGTCTGTGAAAATTCTCCGAAGCTATTGAAAATGAGGCGCATCAGTTTATTTTCGTTAGGACAGACTTTAGATGAAGATGGCATTCATTTTCTGCATCCCAATTACAGTATGTATTGATGTGCCTTGATTATGGGAAATTTGAGGGCTACTGTAATTTTTAAAAGATAGTGCTAATATCTTAGCTACGGCAAGCAGTTTTCTTGCTTGAAAATGAATTTGTGTACCATCTGCTGAAAAGCTCGTTTATTTAAATGATACTCAAATCATACATCCTTCTGTGAAAGGTATCTGGCTGCAGTTTGTAAACTACAAGATGTAATGTGGAAAGTGTAATCTATTGATGCTGGATATAGTATTCTTTTTCTGTTTTTGTTTTGTTTTTGTTTTGTTTCCTTGGGCTTTAGGGCCTAAGATATTATTAAAGCCCAAGTTTGTGCCAATCAAAAGAGATTATTTTTATTTGGAATGTATTTTTAATCTATTTCTATGTATTTTTTATTTTATGCTTTGTTAGCTGCCCAGAGTTATTTCATTAATATGTCCATATACTTTTAAAAAATAAATATTTTGTAACTTTTAAAACTTCTTTAGCACAAGGAAATAAAAGTCAACTGAGGAGATTACTGAAGTAAATACAAGAAAAAACTTCCATTTATAATATTGTCAATATTTTGAGGAAGAGAGAACAATTTAATAAACCAGTGAGAGCTATAGTAGAAGGAAGAAGTTGGTAAATATAATCCCCCTTTTCTTATGCTAAGGATGCTTGCATGATTTAACCTGAAACGTGTTTCTCATAAGTTTAGGGAACAAACAAGGTGAACTTGAAGCATTAGTACATGAAGGCAGATATGATATAGTTGCCATTACTGAAACTTGGTGGGATGAAACTTATGACTGGAATGTACTGATGGAAGGATACAAACTATTCAGATGAAACAGACCTAACAAAAGAGAAGGTGGAGTTGCATTATATATAAAACATCACCACATCTCTACAGAAGTACACAAAACCAAGGATGAAAATCTCCTACAATCCATATGAGTCAATATAAAAGAGGAAAAAAATGACATTACTATAGGCCAGTGATGGCGAACCTATGGCACACGTGCCATAGGTGGCACACGTAGCCATTTTTGAGGGCACGCGAGGCGTTGCCCTGTCAGCTCCAGCGTGCTTGCGTGCGCTGGCCAGCTAATTTTCGGCCTTGATTTTCTGCTGGTTTTCACCGTCTGGAGGCTTCAGGGAAGCCTGAAGGTAAAAAACGGGCAAACGGAAGTGACTTCCAGTTTGGCAGTAGGGCTGTTTTTCACCCTCTGGAGGCTTCAGGAAGCTTCCCTAAACCAGAAGTCACTTCCGATTTGCCCGTTGGGCCATTTTCACCTTCAGGAGGCTTCAGGACACTTCCATGAAGGC
>JANHFT010009086.1:13405-33072 GCA_032467955.1 Pseudoxenodon macrops
AAAGAAAGAAAGAAAGAAAGAAAGAGGGAGGGAGGGAGGGAGCGAGGGAGGGAGGGAGAATAAGACAACTATATGACACACTCTGTCATATATCAAAAATATTTCAGAACTAATAGAATGCAGCTTCCGAGATCTGCAAGTGGGTATCGCACACTGCCCAGAGGATATCATACAAAGACAAATCATGCATTGCAAAGATTGCTTGAAGGTCAGAAATATTCCTACTGTAATCTACCGGATACCCTGCATGGATTGCCCCTGTGACTACAGGGAGGAAGCTAACTATCAGACTGCAAGAACACAAGTGAGCAGTCAGATGTGGAGACACAGACTCATTGGTAGCCTTACCGAATAAGAACATATATGGAATGAATAAGAACATACATTCAATTTCTAAGATGTTGGCCAAGCACCTACAAAGATAGCCAGGGAAATGATTGAAGCCTGGAAAACAGGCCCCTTGTCAGTCAACAATGCTGATTTACCACAAGCTTATAAGGTACTTTGGAGCCAAGGACTTGGCAGCGAAGGAAAAAACAGCCAATAACTTAACAGCTGGCCACCAACACCCCAATTAACCGATAAAAAGCCACACACATCCAGGCAGCACATAAATACCACTCATAGAATATCCCAAAGCACACATTCTGGTAAAGAGAAGTTCCCTGAAGATGGGCTCTAGCATGAGTCCAAAAGCTCAGAAGACTAAACCTCTGGTCCTGGTGTCCACACCTGGATTGGATTCTACAAATAAAACTCTCTTGGATGAGGAGAAACCAGCTACAAATCAATCCTAGCAAGATGAAATGATTTTGTCCCCCTGGGATCAAGAGAGCTGATACTATTGATTTGGATAAAAACTCTACTATACAGATCTGGTGCACAATTGAAGGTCCTTTTTGTCTTACCTGTCCTTCTGGATGAGCAGGTGACAACTGTTGTCAGAGGAGCTTTGCACAAATCTATCTTGAATGCAAATGGGTGCATTACTGGACTGGGAGTCCTTGCTCATAGCTACCCATGCCTTAGTGATATCCCATTTGAATTACTGGATTACATCCTATGTGAGCTGCCCTTGAAGGCCATACAGAAGCTGCAACTGGTCCAGAATGCAGTGGCATGGTACATTTTTTAGTGCCTTGTGTTTCACCTGCATAAGCCACACTGGCTTCCAGTTGCTTTCCAGATTAAAAAAAAACTGACTTCCAGTTGCTTTTCAGATAAAATTCAAGATACTAGTTATCATTTTTAAAACCCTACATGGCACTGGGCCATGTTTCTTGCACAAACCTCTCCTTAAGTGTATATGCATATTCTACTAGGTTAGATAGAGTTTGTGCACTCCATGTCCCCTCCCTTAAAAGATGCCATCTGATGTGACCTCAGAATCATGACTTTTCAGGGGCTGCTTTAGAACAGCCTGCCATCAAGTCCAATTGGATGACCTAATATTTTAGTCTTCTGAAAGACTGCAAAGACCTGGTTCTTCTTCAAATATTTACTAGGCTGGAGGAGTTGACCTGTGAACATGTTTGGTCTGGCACCTGAGGGTAACTTTGTTTTTAACGATGTCTTATAATTAAATTATTGTGGATTATTGTAAACCACTTAGATTGTATGAAGTATAGGCCACTATATAACTCCTGCAAATAAATAAATAATAAATGAAAGTGAGTGACAATATAGTGTCAGATGATGGCACTCTCGGGTCAGATGGCACTCAACATGCCACTGTGGAAGAGCTTAGCATCTTTCAAACGATTAATGGTCTTTATGATACAGCTAGATTAAAACCTTTCAGATGTCAAGTTGCTGATGTTGACATACAGGAAAAGAAAATCTGAAACAGCAAAGATAGAATTACAGTGGGAACATGTAAGAAACATGAATGCAGGAAAGCTCAATACAGTGAAAGTGGAAATTAATCAGCAATGCATTTATATCTTAGGCAACAACAAATTGAAATAACCTGGATTTGGACAGTTTCAGTCTGAAGAACTTTATTTTATTACTTAGGACATAAAGTAAAAAAGAAGGATCTGTGTTGTTATCATATACAGGAAGAAAGCTATTATTATCAGGATGGATAAGGCATCGACATCTTTGCTACATATACTAGTAGCCTGGATACATTATCTTCTAGCTACCCAATATGATGCTAAGAGACACCAGAATTCAAACAAAAGCTTCCCTGGGTATTTTCCTTATTCTACCCTGAAATGTTTAAAATGTTATTTTAATTTTAAATAAATGAATTTGGTATGCAGCAAAACAAAGCCTAGCTCCCCCCAATCATCTTCTTGTTCAGACTATCTTAAATTTCCTATGCATGTTCTTAGAAAATGAAAATGATGGGTAGCTATAACCTGAGGCTTTGTTTATAATTTTGCCAGCCTGCTTAGAAAAATAAATAAAGGAAAGTATGAACCTTATAGTGAGTATTCAAGGAGACCCTTTGTGAGAATGATCAACCATTTTGTGAATGGACAATCCCATGGTAACCATTTTACTTGAGTTCCTATTATATTCTCAAAGGTTCATGTATTATTTGCTTCTTTTTGCTTCTTGATATTATATTTGTTGCATGCAAACGGACAATTTTTTTCTTACTCTTTTTTAAAAATAAAAAACTTCCTGGACTTTGAAGCAAGGAGGTTATGTTGCTTGAAGCTGGAAAACAAAATAACTACAAATCATATTGAACATAGATGCCATGGTGTCTGTTCTCTTGAACTCTGTGTACAATAATAATAATTTGTGAAGCATTGCAGCAAATAAATATTTACATGTGACAAACAACATGTATTATTGTGTGACTATGATACTGAAGACTTATATCATGTTAACAGAAAATATTAACTTTCTCATTCCTCAAATGCTACAAACGTCAGCTGCTTATGCAATTTATGCAACTCTTACAATTTTGTTTTCAATTTTCCTAAACTATTTTAAAAAATCTGAAAAAGACATGATTTTTGTCCTTCATGTAAAGCAGACATTTTTAGAATTAATGTTGTTTATCAATCTTTAATGCCATTCAGATACAAGTACAGGCAATCCTTGAAATATGATCGATCATTTAATGATTTTCAAAGTTACCCCACCCCCACCCACCAAAAAGATATATACTAGCCTGTTTTGAAGTTATGAAATCTATAGAACCTACCCGGTCATTCCAAATGACCAGGTGGGTTTTGTAGAATTCATTTTCTTTGTAGAGACACTGCAGCAGGCCCACCTCTCACTTCCCCCTCTTTTGGCATCGCCTGATTAACTTATCACAGCATGGTGAGGCAAAGTTTGTGCTTTGCACAGTTACTGCTGTGGTGGGGGAAAGAGGTACTACAGTGACTGAATGGAAAAGCATATTATGAAACGGGACCTAAACAAACAAGAAAGAGTTAAGAGTTAAAAGAGGTTGTGCAGACGAAGGAGAAACAATTACTTTGTCTAGTCGAGCAGGTCAGATTTCACAAAACCCGCTGAAAATGAAAAAAAGAAAAGGATGCCACTGGAATTCTCCCATGTGGCCTAGCAAGATAGGCTTAGTTCCCTTTCCTTCCCCAACCTCCTGCAAGTCTTCAGAAGGTAAGTGAGGGGTTGTGAGGTGTGGAAGTGGCTGTGGAGACCCTAAGAATTGGAAGCAGAGGACGGGGTATTGCAGGGATGGAAGTCCAAGCAAGGCATTCTGAAGCACCCCATGTGCACTTAACAATCCATGCATTTGTTTAACATATTCATTGGGGCAATCTAAGACAGGGCTGTTTCACTTAATGAGTTTCACTTAACATTCTCCTGCCTTACAACTGAAATGGGAAGGTCCCATTATTCTCATAAGTCAAAGATTTCTGTATTGCAAAATGTTTGGTGTATTTGATTTCCTAACTTAACAAAAGTAACAGAGGAGGATTTTTTTTTTCATGTTAACATGAATTCACTAGATTCTCATTTGGCTAACTATTATTAGAAACAGAACATTATTCCTTAATATTTGTACTTTTCCCAATGCGTTGCTGAAATGTACTAATGAGGAATTATATACCGTAGTAGGAAAATCCACCCAAAAATGTGAACATTGGTAAAATTCACATTTAATAAATACGCTAAATCAGGAAATATGTGTACATTTATAAAAGACATTCAAATATTTATTATACAAAAATATATTAGATTAAATTAACAGAATGTATATGTGGATTTTCAAGCCAATATTTAAAAGCAATTGGAAAACTGATATGGACATACAGTATGGAAGAGGGAAAAAACTTTGCAGGTGAAAAGTGAAGGAAAAGTGAAATTGAAATTTCCCAAACATCCTTATTGAAAGATAATTAATATAAGTTATTTGCTTTCACACTTACCTATCTTACCGTAAGCAATTGTTTTTCAAATACCAGTTATTATCTACCTATCAGGAATGCAACAAACTGATATATGAATAGCATGACAGAAAATTCTTGCCACTAGATCATTATAGTTTCTATTAAAGATATAAGCAAAGAAGAAAACAGATAACATGTGTCCTAAAACTGTTTTCATTCAAATAGCTTTTATTATTGCTAACCCCCTGTTATGGATAAAACAAACAATGGCATGCTGGAACAGTAAATCATTGTTTAGTGCGCTACACTGTTAATCCATTCAGCCAAGGACTTTGATATAAAGCATTTAAAATAGCCTATTCCTCATATATTTTTTTAATTTTATGTTTTAATGAATTTTGAGAATCTCCACAATGCCAATGATAAAAACATAGTCTTCTAAATAGGTGAAAACACAACCATATTTTTAATGTTTTTATAATTAAAGAAAATACAAAGTGATTATTTTGCTACACATTCATACTCAGCTGAACTTTAAGTATTGTGTCTTCCCCCATACAATTCTAAAAGTATTTTCAGACATAATTCTAAATGATAGGTAAATTCTGAGAAACCTTGGGTGCATATATTATTGTGTCCATTTACATTTAACTTCTAAGTCCTGTTTGCAGCAAATCATAATTAACTGATTTATAGTCAAATAATATATGATGTCTGCTGGTAACCATCAAATTATCATATACTGTACCTACTTGGATATAATTGCAAAAGGCAATTGCAGTCGTCAAGTTGGTTCTAAGGACAGAAAGTCACTCAAATGTCATGAAAAGAAAGAGATGGTAAGTATAAGCAAAATACATTGGAACAACCACTTTCATCTCTCCATTTATATGGAATGATGTGTATCATTTTAGCCTAAAAAAATCCATAAAGACTGTTTGGTACCAAAAATTCTTATTAGCTCAAATAAAATGTGGGCCAGTTAGCAGCAGAATCAATGTAAACAGAGTAAGGTAGATATGGAATTAATTTGGAATTACTCCATTGTCCTATATATATATATATTCTTGCTATTGCACTCTATACTTATTGTTATAAACTAAACCATACAACTGCAGTGCTCAAAGTTGAAATAAACATCGTAAAGCAAGCATTTATTTTGTTATTTCAGATAACTGCTCAGGCATACACACAGCACATGAAAGGAAATGTATTTTTAGCAACTACATATCCCATGATGCACTGTGAATATACATGAATTGATTTGTCGATTTCAGTATTTTAAATGATCACTCCACAACACAGTTGGCATATGAATATTTATTCATAGCAAATCTGCTTTTTTCTGAATACCTCTGTTTCCTATTCCCCATTTCAGAAGTGATTTTTTTTAGAGGAAGAAAGCCTTCTGTATAAAATTCTGACAGCTCTATATCCATTGAGTTGGTTTGATCTTATAGGTTTATTGTTCCTTGATAGGATAAACATTCACTAAATCTTTTCAAAAGGAACAAGAAAAGATGTTTGTTCAATAGCTTGGTTGCTCAGGAATGCATAAAAGTCTTCTTTCCTACAGGAAGACCACAGTACTCCAATATTAAATTAATTCACATTGTTTATAGAAATGCCAGTAAAAACTAAAAAGACCATAATGGGATTTAAAAGCAGAACTCTAGAAAATCACATAATAATTAAGTAGATATCACTGTTTCTTTCAAAGAACAGCTTAAAAATCACATTGAAAGTAATAGAAATGGCTGTAATTTTCAGTGTGTATGTGAACTGATGGAATAATATATAACTATTTTTTTACATTTGATCAAAAGAATTTTATCACTTGATGTCACCAAAAGAAAGGTAAAGGAGATCTACTCTGTTCACTTTAATAAAAAGTAGGTGGGTCTTTTCTTTTTCAAATAAATGTATTCTTGTAGAGAGAAATAGATCCTGGATTTCTAGGTAAGAAGATCACAAACTTTCTTTCAATGAGCCAAAGGCTCAAGAGAGGACTTGGCATCTAGAAGGACATATTGTTCTACAACTAATTGTTCTTTTCCCCTATAAACTTTGGGGAAAATCATAGATCAATTCTTCTTGCTAACTCGGCAAAGGCTACTGCTCCCATCTTTAACAGCCCACAATAAATAAGGTCAAGTATTTATTTACATGATAACCCTTCTCTCAGAATCTTCTCTCCATCTTGATCTGAAAAGGATGCATAAAAATATACAAAAGACATCAGAGCTACTAAAATGGATATTGTATTCAGACAGCTATTGCCCTGATAAAAACTAAGGTGGTAGCAAATTTATTACAGTGCATCTGGTAAGCAGAGGGCATTAAGTTTCGGTCTTAATCAGCTGTTGCACAACACTTATGCCTATTTAAACAGTCTCTCACTTTTAAATAAACTGTATTAATAATCTATAGCCACCTTTTGTAAATTTTTATTCACACTCTTATATTTTAGAATATTTTATAACAATACTATTAATATTAATGGAAACTTTCAGAAAAGAAAATTCTAAGGGCAGAAGAACCACTTGATTATATTTTCTAGCATAGAAACAGTACATACCTTTCAGTTTATTCTTAAAAACTAAGGGAGCTTTCTACATCTATCTCCTATGTTATTAATAGGAAATAATGGCAGAAACCAGGAGAAGCATTAAGTCATGAATTTCAAGCAATCAAGAATTAATTAAAAGTCATCTTCAAATTCTGGAGTGAAAACCCAATTTTATTTTTAAGTTGTCAATTTGGCAGACATCGTGCAGTAGTTGTGTAGTTGTATAGAAATAAACTTCCAGTCTTGCTATACAATCCTTATCTTTCCCATACATAGGTTAAAATAAACATTTTGTATGTTTTATTAATTCCTACTTTCTTATAAATGGTCTGTGGTAGGATCTTTGCTGTGCTTATCAATAGTGGCGATAGCAGATCATTCAGTTACAATATTATTCAATTCAAATATTTTATTTCAGTAATTAATATTCAGCTCATTGGATAACCAGTTGCTCTTCTGTCAGTCCAAGCTACCACAGACAGTGATTGTAGTAAAAAATCAAAAGAAGGAAGTAGGACTATGTAGTCTACTCTGAACTCTTGAATGAGAAGTAATAAATAAATCTAATAAATAAAAAGTGTTAATCTGCTACAAAAATTATCTTGTTTAACTAGCCCGTGAAAATCCAGTAACAAGGAACAGGGAAAATAACATCTTGATATAAAGTAGTTTTTTTCAGAACCAAATCCTGATAGATTCGGTCTGATGTCTTAAATACTATGGATCTTTGTAAATCAATACCTTCCCTTTATATTTTTACCTATCTTTGTACAAAATGAATTAACGTTGTCTATACTTTATACTAGAAATGATTAGAATAACAGTGACAGGGGACCATTCCAACCTTTAAATTAAAAGTTAAATTGACCTGGGGACCTTAAAAGTACAAGAAGTTAGAGTTGTGTATGGTTCTTAGTGCCAGATATTCAAGCTGGCTTTTGAAAAGGCTAAGGAATGCAGCACATTATACAAAAAAGAAAAGAAAGAAAAGAAAAAAGAAACAAAGGAATCAGTATGTGCTTTATTGATTATAGAAAAGCCTGCAATTGTGTCAATCATGTCAAGCTGTGGAATGTACTTAAGAGAAATACCAGAAAATTTCATTGCCATCATGAAAAATCTATATATAGGTCAGGAAGCAACAATACTGACAGAATACAGTAAAAGAATCTGGTTCCAAGTTGGCAAATGAGTGGGACAAGGCTGCATGTTCTTCCCTTATTTATTTATTTATTCATCCTTCCTGCTGAATATATATTAAGTTGGATTAGATGAAGACAAATTTGATTTTAAAACTACAGGAAAAACTTCAATATACTGATATTACTGATCTGATAGCTAAGAATGCAAAGGATCTGCAGTATTGGATGTCAATGAACATGGTGAAATAACTGGACTAAATTAAATATAAATAAGATCATACTAACAGCAGGTACAACAACCAACCTTAGAAGTGATAATAAATATACTGAAGTAGTAAACAGCTTCTACTATTTGGAATCAACCATTGATAATAAACAATGAAGAAGTCAAGAAAAGTACAACAGACTAGCATTTGGTGAAGTAGTCAAGAAAGTCTTGGAATGATATTCATGTATCATGATGTGAATTACAAAGATCAGAATCACGGAGGCAATGGTATCCCTTGTGTCACTTTAACGTTAAAAGTTGAATTTGTGATTTATCACACACTTTAATTTTACCACAATTTTTGGTTTGGTTGTACATGCTGGCTCCCATTTATGGTATTTTATTTGTATAGCTTGAGAGCCTTCCTTGAATGATTTTTCATATATATTATTATTTGTTAAATTAGTAATTTATGGGCATTGTTGTAAAAATTTAGCAACTATAATTAGTTCTGCCAATTACAGATAAAATCCATCTATTTGACATACTGTATTTTGTCACACTATTCTATTAAATGATGAAAACTCAGTCAAACAATTCCTCCACCCCTCCATACACCACCCCATCAAAAATAATATACAGTATATCAAAATAGAAAGCAACCACTTTTATATATACATTCTTTGAATTACAGTTCCTTAAAACAGTGAATGGCCTATTGATGATGTAACCAAGTAAAAGAGCTAGGTTTCTGCACAGCAGGAATCATGTCATAACAGCAGGAGATGCCAAAAGCATTAAAGACTACATTGCAAAGGACAAAACTGGAATTTGTGGCTTCTGGAATGAATGTTAACATTTGGATGGAAAGCTTTTAGTATTGTTTTCAATAATAAATTTAATGCTATTATTAAAACTAAAATTCTTGGACTGCAATAATTTTACTAACTAATACAGAGTAGGAAACATACATTATTATACACAAATAACCAGGAAGTAGGAATATTAAGGAATTATATTCCACCGCTAACTTTTTGTTTGCTACAAATCTATTGGAAACCTACATTTAAGTTCTCAACTGTGTGAAAATGGACTACTTTGGATGTAGGGCTAAATCAATTGTATAGGAACATAGAAAGCTTAGCATAGGGAGAAGGAAGAATATAAAAACATTCACTTAGCTACTTTAAATCATGTAAGTAGTCAAATGTTAAGTATATTTACTGCAAGTCAATCAATTTGAAATCACAATATATGATTACTTTCAGTAACCATACTTGAATTAACACTTAGGGTTTGAACAACAAATCAAATTAGAATTAATTTAAGATGGAAAGATGAGTGTATGATCTTGTGATTTTGCAAAACAAAATAGGTATCAGTCCTACCGGATAAGCCAGACAGAAAACACAGCAAGATGAGCTAATTCTACTTTATTGTAAGGTTACATTAATAGAATCTTGCAAGTCTGAAAGCGCAAATCTCTCAGCGCTTTTAATAGTTTGGTTAGTTACGGTGGGTCCTTCCTGTGTTAATTTTTCTGACCATAAGCAACTGTAGGCTCATCCTTATCTTGTCTAATCATTTCCTAGGCAGCATATATTTGTTTTACCCCTTGATGTCATTCCGACATACCACTACCTCAAGCAAGCTTCAGGGAAAGATCTAGTGAGCATTTAAACACTAAACCACTAGAATTGCACACTACCACTTCTATCTATCTTTTTCATTACGCAGTTTCAGATCCAATTCTAAACTGAATTATTTATGGAACATTGTCCATTTAGACTAGAATTCTCATCAGTGAAATCCTGGAATTTAATTATCACTGCAAGTTCACAAGCAGAGCATGGGAGTAGCAACTATCTCAATTACTTATGTACATCATCTATTACAGTGTTACAAATATGACATAGTAAGATGCTGGATTTGTGGGGGTATTTATTTTCCACAACAAATAAATTGTTCTGTACGATAATGTTGTTATATGACCTACAAGAGTTTGCAAAATTATGTGACTGCTGCTACTTAACTATAACATCTTTCCTTCCTAGCCATTTTTTCTGAGCATACTTTCCCACTGACTTACAATGTGAATATAGTATTCTATCCCTCTCCCTCTCTCTCTTTCTCTCTTTAAATTGGGGAAATGACAGGGAGGTCACTTTTGACCATAAATAAAGAGAACGAGATGTATTTTTTTGTAACTATGTATATTATTAATACTTGAAGACAGGCTTATACACCCTCCTGTGAAAAATGTAAATGCTTTCAGTGTGTAAGTCATTTATATCAGTATTCATAGATTTCCAAAATAAAAGAATTAAAATTGTGCTACTTGTATTTTACATTCTATCATTCTATTAAAAGTGGATAATATGGAATGTTATATTACAGGTTTGGTTCATTTTTATTTACATGCCTGCTCTTAGAGAATAAAACTAATTATTTTCTAGTTTGTCAAAATTGTGTATCAAAGAGAATTGCAATGGTTTCTTATCCTAAAATTATCCTTCTAGTAAAACAGACCATGAAAACACAAATCTACCTTTGAAAATGTTTATATATGCAGTGGAAATGGAATGATCTGCATTTAGTCAAAAAGTCTCTAATATAGAGCGATTTATGGATCTCTTCCAAGTATTTAATTCTCTAAAGAAAAGATAGAAATTGGCTGAACAAATGAAAGGAAACTCATCTCTTTTGTAGATGAGATGCAGAACATTAATATAATATCTTGATAAGAAAATAAATATAATATATTAAAGTTTATTATCAAGGAACCAGCAATAGTTAGGGATGCTGTTAAGGTTGCTATGTTGTTAAAATCATGCTATTTATTTTCTTTGTAAATTGTGGAGTTATGCATTAGCAATGGAGCTAAAGGTGAACATATCAATCATCATGCATTTAAACACTTATCCTACCACACTTTCCTTCTTATCTTCAATTACTTTACTCCTTTAAAAGGAGTATCCAGGGCATAGAAGCTTTTGTAATTTACAATGTTGTTTATAAAACATGAAAAATTCTGCTTAACACCAACCTTCAGAAGAAATTTTAAAAGGATGAATATTCTAATACCTAACACTCATCTAGCAAAGCAACATATTTACTTTGACTATAATTTCAAATGAATTAATGTGTATTAAAAATATACTTGTTATATTTACAAAGCATGCTGAAAGTATCCCAATACATAGCATTATGAATGTCCTCTTGCAAAAAATTGACTGAGATCCTCTCTTGCACAGCAACTGATTTACTAACTATGACAGCTTGGAACTATCCATCACAAGGCTGTCAACATTAAGAGGAGTTCTTTTGAATACCTGGCATGAGCTGTCAAGCAAACCAAATCCATGACAACATTACATGTATCACCATATTGTTGAAGAATTCAAACTAAGCCAAAATAAGGAGTAATCTTACCTGAAAGTCTCTTTTTTTTTTTTGAGAACATAAGATTCAACTATGAAACATGTAAGTAAAGAATCCAACAACAGTGGTCCCCCTACACTAAGCCTGCAGGGTAGAATGCAACTTCTCACATCCTTACAGTTTTACAAACATTTTAAATGAACAATGATATAACAACATAACAAATAAAGTGGTGCCTTAATCTTGATATAACTACCAACAGTTTAATTTCTATCCTGTTTAAAAGTACAAAGCGTACAGAAAGCATGAAGTGGTTAAAGAAATGTTCCTGGTAAATTTAAAAAAAAACAGCAAAAAGAAAGTTAATGAAACCACCCTGAGTGATGAGGGACTGAGTTACAAGTATTAAAAGAGATGAATTGCATTAACCCCTGCCCTTCCCCATTATATTCACTGCCCACTGAAAACAACAGAAATACTAAAATCCCACACTCTCTAATGGGATGATAATAGGATTCAGAGGCCATTAGGGTAAAGGCAATCCATATTTTACAATTTAATAAGCTGTAGCTGAAGATTTGCATCCTAAACCCAACAATTACCTATTTAAGTTTAACTAACCTTCATCCTGCCATACAGGTTTGAAAAAAGAGAAGGAAAAGTTTACAGTAACACAGTTTACTACTCTTACTTCAGAGTGCTTTGATTATGAAATATGTAATGGTTATTCTATTATGTTCAGCATACTTTTTAATTCTAAACATCTGTTTTCTTTCTTTTTTATTTTAAATGGATCATCATTGGTAAAACAAGCTTTCAGAGTTTAGTATCCAGGTATTTCTTGACTGAGAAGGGAAAAACTCAAGCAAGCCACATTCAGGTTGAATTTACACAATGAACATACAATATATTCTAAGGAGATCTTTAAAATATGTTATTCTTTAAATGAGAGCAGGTTTGATGTTTCCTCATCGGTAAAATAAATTATGAGACCAATAACACAAAATATTCCAGAGCTAAGTTGCAATACTTTCAAAATTTTGAAGAGAAAGAGAATTAGTGATCACTGAAAATAATGCACTTTTTATTCCTCCAGATAGGGTCTATGTATAAGGTCTATAATAAAGTCATATTTCTTATTTTACAGCAATCTTTTGAGTAAATCAAACATAAGTATTGTTATGTTTAATCGTTCCAAAACATTTTCCCCCTCAGAGTAATCCCCCAAAATGTGATTCCAATTTGGAAACAATGATTTTGTTGCTGCACTTTTTCAAAAATAGATGATTTCATCTTTTTCAGCTTTTAGCAGGGCAAAATTATTGACCTCTGATTCACAAACTTCGCTTAAACAGGGGGATTTATTCTGTCAGTTAGAAACACTCTTGCAATCTACACTAAATATGTTACCTCTGATAAATGGAGCTAGGTAACAAAGATATTTCCATAACTATTTCAACAATGAGAATGGGAAAATGCAATACACTAAAACTTAAATTCATATATAACAAGTCAATCTGATGTGTATACCTGGCATCAAAAACATCAGTATAAGAGCGAAAACATTGCATGTGAATGTATTATTCTAACAGTTTATTAAAGAGACAGCCTCTAAGGACATAACATGTTGCCTGTTAATTTTCTAAAAACAAGCATGGTTCTGTTGGTTGAATCTGCAGTTAAATCTCAAATTCATCCTATCATTATTAAAAAAAAAGTTTTTTTTGCAAAGGCAGTCTTTGTTAAATTGCTATCAATTCAATCCACTAAAAAGACAAGTTCTACCAGAAAATAAGAACATAAAATTGTCACATTCATCCTGTAAAAATTAATGAAATGAGCTCATTTGGATTCCTTTCCTAGGTTTTCTATCTACCGGAATGTTTTATCCCAAACATTCTAAAAGTCTTTGAGGACCTAAAGAGTAAGAAATCACAAGTACAACTTATTTGTAATTTCTAACAACTAATTACAATGTATACTTCTGTAAACATGTGCTTATGCATAAAGTTTGAAGATTTATTATGCATTTACCCAATACAAATCCATTAATTTATTATGAACATAATAAACAACAATGACAGACCCAAAACTTTCTTACTTACTGATGTTTGCTTACATCTTTGCAGATGCTGACTATTTTACATCTTTTACCCCCTTTTCAGAATAGTTACCTTTTTCTAAAATGTTAAGCAATCTCATGTGGACCCCTTAGGAACTAATTTAATGACTGTCCATTCCTTACCTTCTAGTGACCTCTAGAGACTATTGTGTGATTATATATAGCCATGCACACATTTATGTATAATCCTAAATATTAACTCAGTACCTTTATATACACATTTACACTCTGCAACATACATACTTCATAAATGCACTAACCCTAGTAATATTTCAAATTTCAAATCTTCAACACCTTGCAGAACATATGTTATTGGCATATATTTCAACAAATGCAATATAACTTGCCTTTTTCTTTTCTTTTTTTACAGAGGAGGCTAAAAAATTTTTTTGATAGTTGGCTACTACTTGGATTTTGCTCACAAAAGATGTAACATTTCATACTTTTAACAATCAAACTTTTCTACTGAAAACTGTATCAAAGTATACAATTCAAGCATATCAAAGTATGGAAATTCTTTGAAGAAGGGATAATGTGTCTGTTGATGCTTGTTAAAGAAGGAAAGATACTGTGTCAGATTTTGCAGTGATATCTTGATGGCATTTGTGAAAAGACTCTTCCAGAGTGATATTAGTTTTCAATCAAAGAGAAACAATGAAACAATGAGAATTCCTTAATAAGGAACTCCTTGGTTTGCTCATAATAAAGCCTTTCCAAAGGGAAGCATGATATCCAGGAGAGATAATATAGTTATAGTACGTTCCTGGAGCTTTACTAAAAACAGAACAAAGATTCAAAGGGTGTTTCCTTCTGCAGGAAGAATTAATGTGTTCTATTCAAATGTGTTTCAAATGAAGAAATCAACAGTATTGATGCACATTTTAATGTGAGCAAGCCATAAAAATATCCTTCCATTGCAATGCTTTGAAATTTCATGTTTATAATTCAACACTGATAAAAACAGCAATCCTATAAAATAAAATCACCATTCATCTTGGTGAAACAGCTGTTGAAATGGGGCAAACCTCCCAGAAAATAATCCCCATTAGTGCAGAATTTTACAATATTTTATTTTGTATAATGTTCTTACAGAGTTTTACATCATACGGAACACTGCACTGCATGATGTAAATTTTACATGGCTTTGGAACAGTTACAAAATGCATGGCAAATTAAGAACGTTACAACATTATTGTAAATATTAATTGCTATATTTTTTAACTATTCAAAGACCCCAAAACTTTCACTAATAAACAGTTTCAAAGCTGAGCTGATAAAAGATATCAACTTCTAAACATAATATGCTTAAAGAGTAGTTCAATAAATGGGACTTTAAAAAAATGTACTAAACATCAAAGGCATATCTAGTATCCTTCTTTTGAAGTATCGATTAATCATTTAAATTATAATAATCTCTTATTCACAAACACATGCCTTTAAATGTTCTTTATCCATAAATATACAACATAATCCATAGTGAAGTCCTATCTGAAAAATTAGTAAAGGGGAAAAAATAGGCACCTATGATACTTATGTAAATATTGTTAAGATCAGATGACAGAAAGCCATTACAAATTGTAACTAAATCAGTGACATCCCAGCATCTCTCTAAAATATAATTCCATTTCAGAACAGAAAACAGTCACATTTAGAACTACTGAAATAATTCTTTTACGATATCCTAAAAAGTTTAAAGCATCATGGTATATGATGTTAAACAAAAAATGTATGCAAACAAGTTTAAATTTGGAATCTTATCTCACTATTGATATAATTTTCTGGTAGAAAATTTTCACAGAACTTGTAATGTAGAACAGTTCTGAGACATGAAATGATTCTGAAAGTGATGACAAAGCATCTGCAAATTACACGTACTTGAGTATGTTCTAATCAGTGATTAAAATTCATATTTAAATGTACTTATGTAAAAGAAATCTAACTGCTGTTCATTTGAATAGCAGAATACTACTGTCAAAGTCATTTCACATCCTTATAGGCAAAGACAGATGTAAGTTGAATATCTTAAAACATAAATTGGCTTTAAAACCAGTTGCACGCAATTATATTTATTAAAATGAAAGATTGTATCCTATACAGTTCTTTTGTTAATAAACTTTTTTCCCTTTCTCTTTCAGTTTTCACATATTCCAGAACTGCTCTGGAAGGCTGAGAGACTTTTTTTATTGTAGAGGTGAGAGACTTAATAGGGGCCAAAGGTAGAAAAAGGGAAAGATAATTTCTCTTGCATGTCAGAGCCTCACTTGTAAAAAATAATAATGAATTAAGCTTTTATTATTGCGTGTAACTGTATTATTGTAACGCAAACAGTTCCATGTTTGAAATACCAGTTGTTCTAGCAGGTATGCATTTGGGTGCATGCTTTAACAGAAACAAAGCCAACAGTAATTTCAAATGTAGTATAAGAAGAAAGTATAGCTGACGTATATTTGGCTAACTAAAAAATAATAGATTCAAGATTTAACAGCTGATTAAGGCAAGAGCTTAGAATCTATTTAATCGGTTCACAAAATCTGTATCAGCTACATAGAGCAATCAAGCTATCATGAGATGTAGCTATATACAAACATGGCTTAGAAGTGGAATAGCGCATTATATTCCAGAACTAATGATGTATTAAAAATTATTCTTCACTCTTTTGAATCTAGTGTAAATTGATGGCTTTGAGATCACTTCTAAAAAAAAAAAAAATTCCCACAGATAGAGGTCAGTGGTTGCCTGAAATTGCATCAGTAAATAGCTCTCTGGTTTGCTTTGTCATGTTATCAACATTTACTTACACAAGACTTGCAGGATAACACAGCAGTACATCCTCCTCATCCATTTATGCTCTCCTTTTTTCACCTTCAGATTCTGCTTTTTTAAATGTCCTATTAAAAACCTCACAATATCAACTTTAGTGCTGGCAGTCATGCATCCTTTCTAATTAACAATTTAGGCTTTCTGGTATTTTACAATGCACTCTATTAAGTGCTCAATATTAATCAGAAAAGCCACTACTGATTTTCAATTCCATCAATATAGTAGCCACGGATTTTTAATTTCCAAACACTTGTACTGTTGCGTTGGCGAGTGGGGCCCATTTTTATAATGAATCTGAGCATTATTTCTTTAAGATCCTTGCGCTTCAGCTCTTCCTCTGACAAAATTTGCATGTTAAAGGGCTTTAGTATTCAGTGATGAAATGTTCTGCATAGTAATGTACAGTAAACTGGTTTTACAATTTAAAATAGCAGACGTGCTATGTGCCTAACTGAGCTGTGATCATTCCAGCAAGTGTGGCTCCAGCTTTAATAACACCCTATAGAATGGTATGAAAATGTAATGATCTCACATTACTCTTCCATCAGCAGTCAACATAGTTAGGATCAGCAGTGCTCAAGATTTTTCTCCCCATTGCTCTCCTCTCTCTCCTCTTTTCCCAGCCAGTGAAGTTATGTTTCCTTTGCTCTACAGCAGCATCTACTGGATTATCCGTAAAATGCTTCAATTCGTATTAATCACACTGTTAATGTTGAGAAGAAGCAAGTTAGCATCTGCCAAAAAAAAAAGGCTAGGGGAGGAGTAGGAGGGGGGAGAGAACTATGAATGAACAGAAATTTGGTTTGACAACAGAGTCTTTACTATTGCCCTTGGGTTTAAACTAGCCTTGTTAAAAGGACTTAACCTTTTTGTATCTGTCTTTTAAGGGATACAGAGTGTTCCCTATTTACTGCAGATTACCATTCATTTTACTAATGCAATGATTATAATGTGAAAAAAGTCATTTGAAAGGTTTGGTTCTTTGAATACAGAAAATCAAAGTCTGCATTCTAGGAAGATTTAAGGGCTTTTGTACTGGAGAAAATCAAAATTGCCTCATGTATTATTTAGCTGTGCTTTAGCTGACATTTTTATGAAGAAGCAAAGTCCATTTTTTTGTTAAAATAAGTTACAATTTTGCAGTACTTACTATCGCATTGTCCACTTTACACAAATTTAATGTGTAATTATATTTGTTAAATTACCCTATTTTGTGACTAACCTGATTTCTACCTATGCTGTGTGACTCTCTTTCATTTATGTTTTTTTAAATGGCAGGGTTGTGTTTTTTTTACAAGAAGAAACAGCCTTATAATGGAAAGAGTTACTTGCATTTCTAAAATTTGACAAGAAAACATATCCTTTGAAGTTTTAATTCTATGAAAAAATATTATGGATCATGTTACATGCTTTACAAAATCAATTATTCTTATATGTCATGATGTGTACTTAAGGTAAATATCTGAGCACAGAATGCAACCACTATTCAGTTTCATTTTAAATATTCATTTTATTTTTAGTGGGTTTTTTTTTGTCTTTAATCCTGTTTGTTATTTTCAAGTGCGGCTATTCCATGGAAAGGCACTACAGTATAACTTTTCGTCTCTTGCAGAAATTATTTAATTTACCATACAAATCTGAACCATAACTCCTATTGATTTTTTATTATTTCCTATTTTAAGTTCTTTAATATAATTGTAAGTAAAAAATCTCTAAAGCATAGGAAAAAGGAGGGGAAAAAGCTATACACAAAGTATCATCTGTATATTGTATTCCACTGACCCCCTATCAAGTTTGGAGTATCGCTACACTATCACTATTACATTTCTTACAAGCACACACTTAGACATAATGTAAAGACAACACAGAAAGGTTTTTAATAAAGACTTCCCAAATAATAAATACGGTAGATAATAAAAAAAACAACACCCACAATATCCAACACATGATAACAAAATTTCATTGTAAGCTTACTTTACCTCTAACAGGCTAGCTACTTTCTCCTACAAAAATATAAAGGCCTAGTTATGAAAGCTGGAGACACTTACAATGCATAAGTATGCTTCCCATTCCCCAATCCAAAGTTCAGACCTTGTGACTGGTAATTAGCCTCTCACTGTGTTAGCTGTTATGCAGGAAATCCTTTATTACATCCCGGTGCACTTGTGGACATCACTGTCAGAGTTTCTCCATTGGACAGTTGACATTCACCCACTGTTCTGATTGCTGCTAAGCCTGGATGCTGTTTGCATAGCCTGAATAACCCCTTTCACTGAAGATTTTTTTTGGGGGGGTGGGAGGGACCGAGGGCTTATTTAACGTAAAGCGAAAAGTGCAGAGCACTTTAGGGGAGAAAAAAAAAAAGCTGTCATGCTTTACCAGCGATGCTGGATCAACCCATCCTCGCCAACACCTTAGCCTGAGCAGTTATCCCAAATCCCTCTTGAAAAGCGCTTCAGATCAATTGGGCATCAAACTGCAGTATGCCCGCTCCCAGCAAGATTGCAAGCGGTGGAGATTTCCTCCAGCCCTGGGTTTAACCCTTCCTGCTTTGTGTCCAGTAGTGTTTTTTTTTATAAAAGTCCGCGGTGAAAATAACAATTAAAGACAAGCGGGGCGTGTGTGTGTGTGTGTGTGTGTGTGTGTGTGTGTGTGTAGAGGGGAGTCCTTCAGACCGTAGCTGCCTGCCACGCAAACCCATTTTCAACTGAACCTTTAGTACGCTCCAATTCATCAGTCACTACAGGTACTTTACATCACGAACAAAAGACAGCTGGCATAAGACCCTTGCTATCCTCCACCGGAGGTATTTTCCCGGGCTGAAAAGCGATGCAAACCAACAGCTTGTCTCTCTCTCTCTCTCTCTCCCCTCCACCGATCCTTCCCATTCAGGCACTTCTTACCTGTCTCAGTGGAAGCCTTCCTTCCCTTGTTAGCAGTATGAAGCATCTCTAGCCTTCCCCAGTCTTTGCCACCGCTCGTAGATTGCACGGTTATCTCTCCCCCCTTCTTCTTTTTTTTTCCTTTTTTTTTTGTGGAGAGGGGGGGGAATGAAAATTCTTATCGAAAGTGAGTCGCGTGGGGTGGGTGGGGGGGGGGGTCG
>JANHFT010009087.1:15940-26277 GCA_032467955.1 Pseudoxenodon macrops
ACAGCACTTTTACAGCCCTCTCTAAGCAGTTTACAGAGTCAGCCTCTTGCCCCCAACAATCTGGGTTCTCATTTTACCGTCCTCGGAGGGATAGAAGGCTGAGTCAACCTTGAGCCAGTCAGGATCGAACTGCTGGCAGTTGGCAGAACTAGCTTGCAATGCTGCATTCTAACCACTGCACCACCACAGCTCTAGGAAAATCCTTTGACGCAAATTTACTCATCTGGGGCAGATTTCAAACGACTGCTCCAAATCTCCACCCCAAAACAGACCAAGTCATTTTGGTCTAAGTTTACAGAGAGTTGTACTTTAAACCTCTGGCACAATTCACATGGAGAAAACCCAAAAAAAAAAAAAAAAAAAAAGGTCTAATAAGCACTCAAAATACGGCTGGATTAGTAGTGTAATCTTTAAGTCAGAGAAACTGGTGAAAATGAGAAGTACCAGCCAAGCCAGAACCACATTCTCGTTGCTTTCACATCCCCCAAAGCACAGCTATGACGAAATATTACTTTGCTTCAGGGAACTGAATCACAAGATCAACTCAAAATATTATGTTAGCTTGCCATCAGTGGAACACAAAAATCCTCTGGCCATTTCCAAAACAGACAGGCTGCCCATCCAGCTGCGATCCTTTTAAACCAGTCTTGTTTTCTGACAAACAGGAACGGAACCATCTTAAAGCAGCCCAGAGCAGAAATGGAAACAGGAATGCTTGAATTACCTGTTTGATTCTTCACCTTTATAGTAATCTGCAGCTTGTTCGTAATGAGCTATTGCCTGGAAAGGAAGAAAAAAGGCAAATGGAAAGGAAACTGAGCATATGTGTGGCTTGAGTTGAGACCAAAAGTACACACACATACATAAAAATTTTCCCTGTAAGACCTTAGCAGACTCTTCCAAGGAGTTCATAAATAGCCAGTATTCCTTACACAATAGGGCCTTGCATGCCAAAACTACTAGACACAAGGGGTTTTTCCCCTCGTGCCATCACTCTGCTGAACAATTCTCACAATACTGTCTTATGCCTAAATATATTTACCCAGGCAGTAGGGCTGTGTTACTATTATCCTTCTCATCTTTTCTACTACCGTCTCCTATTGGTGTCTCATGATTATATTACTTTGTTGTTTGTATGTACACTGAGAGCTCATGCATCGGAGAAAAATTCCTTATGTGTCCAATCACACTTGGCCAATAAAATATGCATTCTATTTAATGACTTCAGCCTTTCTCCATTTTGGCAGTTAATCGTACTAGGTCATTTGCAACATGATCCTCTTGTCTTTCCAGTCAAAAGCGGTTCAAAACGTCCAAAGGAACTTTTAGTTCCGGCCGTAACTCTGACTGAAAACTGGTTTAATAAAGCACTAAACCTAATTCCTGGAGCCCCATCAGTTCCCCTTCCCTGCCCATCCGCCAACTAAATCCTTTGAAACGTGGGTGTTAGCAAGAGAACTGAAAATGAACTTTTCCAAAGTTCTCACAATCTCAGGATAAAGCCGCCAGAGTCGCTGTTAAAGAGTGAGAGGAGCGGCATATAAACTGAACAAATAAATAAATAGCACGCCATCGTCAGGGAAGGACAGTGGGGCTTGGCGTGCTAAGGTCCCTGAGGTCGCAAAGAGTCGGACACGACCACTGTAAGCAAACTTGTTGAGACAGTGAGTGTCTACATGACCCGCCTGTTCGCCGTACCTTTTCAATGTCCACCAGCTCAGACTCGTAGATCTCAGCTATGGTTATATGGTGCTTGGCTGCAATGGTGAAACGGCCCTGAAAAAGGAAGTCCAAGGAAATAGAATGAATTGGAAACCAACGTTTGAGGATACCTGGATATCTGTGTCCCACCCGAGGCAGTGCTAATCCCTGGGTGATCCTCCTCAGCTATGTTGAAATCAGGAGATTATCCTGAACCGCCAGAATAAAATTAGCCATGGGTTATTTAACGACCACTTTGCTTAGCCACAGAATTTCTGGACCTGACTGTGGTCGTAACTCAAGGATTATCTGTAGTTTACTGCAAATTCTGTAGTCAGAAGCACAAAGTCCCATCTAATGAGGGTGTTTATTTCCTCTATGGGCAATTCCGATGCACAAACCTTTGTCAGCATTATGACAGTACTACGCAATTTGTGTGTTAGCCAGACAACACCCCCCCCTCCCTTACACACACACACACACCATTTATGGTTCCTTGCTTGGGAACTATGTCTTAAAAAACCCAGCACAGAACTCGTGAAAAGCCATCCTCTATGTGCGTTTGCCAAGTGAATGCTTTTTTCAAGCGTAAAATATTCCGTGTTTTTAATTAAGAAGGGAGCTTCTGAATTATATAAGCAGCTTACCATGTCTGTGTAGATCTCAATAGCTCTGAGGAGACAATTAATGGCCTCTATTAATAATATAAAAAAAAAACACAAAGTAAGCCATTTTAGATACAGTAACATGAAGAAACAAAGCCATTCATCAATCCTAACCTCCCTGAAAGGAACCGAAGGCAGGAATATTTATAGCATATTTCTTTTCTTGCAGGAGATCAATAAGCACTTAAGGAAAAACTGCTGAGTTCTTCTTGGAACTGGGACAGAGTTATCTCGAGAACAGAAGGGAGTTTTCTGCATGGCATCTTCCTGAACTGTTGGGCACCATACTGGAGTTAGAGACCGGCCTAACTGCCAAGGTTAAGCAACCCTTGGAAGGATCCCAATGCTGCCATCATGTGGCTGCGTGAAGAACTGTAACGCTTAACCTCTTAAAAACACCTGGACAGGTAGTCCTCGATTTACAACAGTTCATTTAAGGACCGTTCAAAATTACAGTGGCACTGAAAAAAGTGATTTATGGCCGTTGTTTTTACTACAATTACAATTTCTGCAGCATCCCCACGATTGTGGGATCAAAATTCAGAGGCTTGGCAACTGACTCATACTTATGACGGTTGCAGTGTCCCTGGATCACGTGATCCCCTTTTGCGACCGTCTGACAAACAAAGTCAATGGGGGAAGCCAGATTCACTTAACAAGGGTGTGACTAACTTAACTGCAATGACTTGCTTAACAATGGAGGTAAGAGAGGTTGTAAAATGGGGCAAAACTCACTTAAATGTCTCATTGAACAGCATAAATTTTGGGCTCAGTTGTGGTCGTACGTCGAGGACTATGTGTACTGATATTGCAGAGAATTGGCGACCTCAGGTCCAGCTTTTAAAGGTAACCCTTCCCTAGCCCTTCTGTTTTGAAGGGATGCTTGCTCCAAATAGGAGACAAGTACCTTATCGTGTAGCTGGGAGTCAGGTAGCATGAGAATTATACATATATTTAATTCCACCATAGTGGAGTGCCTTGCTAGAGGACAAATAAAGAGTTGCACCTAGTGTCGAAATATGAAAGCAAGCAGCAGCACAGAAAAAGTACTTCTCGTAGACATCCACTGCTCCTCTTGGCCAACACCGGGAGAGCCTCAAAAGACGTATAGTTCCTGTTATATTTTCTTCTTCTGCCATATCCGTCATTGGCGATCATGTTGGCAGTCCTATTTTTATCAACAGCCGCACGGAAAAAGTGCTGTTGAGTTTTGTCCAAATCAGTCCCTTAGATTTTGAAGCCAGGATATTCTTCTTCTGTCTGAACCTCATTTGCCTTCAATCTTTCCCTGGCGTATTTTTTCTGGTGTTGCATCACCTGTCCAAAATATTCTAACTTTTGCTTTTCAATGGTTTTGATGATTTCCCTTGGCTTTCCCAGGCGGCTTATCACCTCCTCATTTGTGATTTTGTTAACCCAGCTTATACGTAACAGCCACCTGTCAATCCACCTTTCAAATTCTTCTAGTTTCTTCAAGTGGTTTTATGTCAAGAGGCCAACTCTCTACTCCGTAGAGCAGGATAGAAAAGATGTAACATCCGACAAGCCTGATTTTCAATCTTAGGCTTATGTCGTAACTGCAGAAGGCCTTTCTCATTTTCAAGAATGCTGTTCCAACTTTCTCTATCCTTGTCTTTACTTTGACTGGCATTTGTTCCAAGTATTATTTTTTTAATCAAATTATAAGCACTGAAAGTTTCCATGTCCCGCCATTTCCTGCTCAAGAGAGGGATTTTTTTCAATGCCTCAAAGGAGTCCTCAGACCATCATGGCCTGTCTTTAACTCCAATACACTGTTTTAACAAGAGAATGAACTGACTGCTAAAGGCTTCCCGTAACCACATTTCCCTTTCAAGATCAGAGCTCTCTCCAATCTCCAAGACAACACAGCTGCATCTGGAGCTGGGTCTGATGAAAAGAAGGACCAGGGGAGACGTGATGGGCATCTTCCAATATCTCAGGGGCTGCCACAAAGAAGAGGGAGCCAAGCTGTTCTCCAAAGCACTTGAGGGCAGGACAAGAAACAATGGGTGGAAACTGATGAAGGAGAGATCCAACCGAGAACGAAGGAGAAATTTCCTAAGAGTGAGAACAATTAATCAGTGGAACGACTTGCTTCCAGAAGTTGTGAATGCTCCAACACTGGAGGTTTTTGAGAAGAGATTGGGCAACCATTTGTCTGAAATGCTATAGGATTTCTTTCCTAAGCAGGGGGTTGGACTGGAAGACCTCCAAGGTCCCTTTCCAACTCTGTTATTCTATTCTATTCTAATTTGTTTTTCTTTGGAACACCTGTTCTTGATGGACAAGGACCAGCAACCCCCGCCGCCCTTGGGGTACAAATTTGTAACCGACACTGTTTGGCTCCAAAGCATCAGAATTTTTTTCCTTTTCCAGACTCCAATTCCAGGAAAAGCCTTGCTTACTTTAAAAAAAAAAGAAAAAAAAGAGGCAACCCAAAGGCGACAAGCATCATATTAAAATCCTTGGGGAAACTCGGTGCAACAGCTTGGATCGTCTCTTATTTCATCTCCCTCTCATAGCCGATAATCAGCTTCCAAGTCTTCAAAAAGATTAAACAAATCCCTGCTGTGGATTAAACGTGTTTTCTCCTCAAGTAACATTTTCATCTTTCCAAACTATTGTCTGAGCCACAGTAGCTGCCGAAAACAGATCTCTTGATTCAATTGCCCACCGTTTTCTCATTAACAAGTGGTAGCAACAAGGCACCAAAAAAAAGGATTTCTCTTCCCAGAAATAGACTCAAAAGCAAGAAGCCGTGCCTTGGACAAATTGTGGGTCAGTTAAGAGATCTTTCCAGGTGCTGCATTCAAGAGATACACACACACCACCAAAAAAAGGTAAAATATTCCTTGTAATCCTCTCCTAATCACAAAGGCCCTGGGGGAGGTGGGGAGGGAGAGAGCAGATTCATAATGCAAAGCTCAGATTTACTCTAAGCTACACAAAAAACTGACTTCTGGGCAAACCTTCCTAAACCTAAACTGTAAGACATTAAAATGAAGTGTGCACTCATGGATGAGAATTAGGCAGAGTTGTTAAAACTGCAGCACTGCACCTAAAGGAAGCTATCTCTGTGTATCCTGCCAGGAGGTGGTGAGCTGATGAGTTTTTGCTCTTTGGCATTCTAGCAACCTGCAGCTTGACGGCCCGTTTAAAGGCAGATCAAGCTGGTTAAGCATTAAGAGGCAAAGTGTAGTCCACTAATGACATTGGATTAATAAAACAGATGCTCAGAAGTAGAGAATAATTGTAGCTTAGGGCTGAACTGTGAGATCCTTGGTGCTCTCTGAGCTTGGTGATTTTCTTGCAGATGTTTCATGGCCCAACTAGGTAACATCTTCAGTGCTATGGTAGAAGGGAGTGGGGTTTGGAGGAGAAGGACTGTGGGGTCCTTGGTGCTCTCTGAGCTTGGTGGTTTTCTTGCAGACATTTCATGACCCAACTAGGGATCAACATGCTACGTGATTATGCTACTACTGATGATGTTACCTAGTTAAGTCATGAAATGTCTGCCAAAAAAAAACGAAAAACAAAACAAACTAAGGCTCGGAGAAGACCAAGGATCCTGGATACTCAAAATCTTTTCATCCCCTATGATGTATTTAACCAGAATCTAATTACACATATTTTCTTATTTGAGCTGAACCAGGAAACTATGATTCACAGTTGCTCAAGGACCTTGAAGCTATTTCCATAGGCCACGGAGATGACTAACAACAGAAGTGCTGCACATCTGGATGGCAGGGTCATGTGTGACGTGGCCCCTGAAGCCGTTGCTTAGTTCAGTTCTTGTATTCCCCCTCCTAGTCATGCTCAAAATGACTAAAAGGGAATAACTATCAATAAGTCAACAGCTATGTTGACTTATTTTTGGAGGGAAAGGAAATATATATTTGTTGAAGCCTAAAGCATTGTTGGATACACTGCATGATGGAAACTCACATGCTGTAGATCAGGAGTGTCAAACTCAAGGCCCTGGGGCCAGATTCAGCCCGCAGGGTGCTTAGATCTGGCCAACAGTGAAGGATTGGGCCGTGGTGCCTCTGACAGTGAAAACGGAGCTCAGGAGGGTCGTGTGTGGCCCTCTCAAGCTCTATTTTCGCTGGCAGAGGGCTGCAGGAGGCCATCGCAGCTGAAAACGGAGCTCGCTGGCAGAGCGTTTTTGCTGGCAGAGCACTCAGGCCACCACCTGCACCAGACATGAATGATGTTGATCTGGCCACGCCAAGCCTGGCCCACCCAAGGTCAAACACAACCCTGGAAATGGCCCCAAAAGAAATCGAGTTTCACACCCCTGCTGGAGATTAAACTGGTTTGCATAGGTTTAGTGGACATGATGGGAGATATGAACAGATCATCCCCATGCCCCGAGGGGTAATCCTATCTTATTCTGCTAAGGCCGCAGGAGGACCTTACCCCCTTTTACTTACCTTGAGGATCAGCCTTTTTGAAAGCATTACCAGCGTCCACAAAGCTCATAGCTGCGTCATGCTTGTTCTGCAGCTGGAGATGGAGCTGAGCAGCCTGACAGAATGCGTTCCCAGCAGCTACGAGAGAAAGAAAAGAGACGAGGGGAGGACGGGGAACGAAAGGCTAGGGACTTTTTAATGCGTAACCTGAAAAGTTCAAAACCAGGGCTAAATTCTGAAGAGTTTGTGCTTTATCCTCCTCGGCTAGAAGCAACAGGGTTAACAGGAAGGAAAATGCTTGGAATGTACAATCTTAATCACTTTGTCATCACTGCTATCAAATCTTAAGAGTACACCCATTGCTTGTAGAGCAATACTTAAAAATGCAGCACCTCCACAGCTTTGGGCATGGCAATTCCACAGCCAATGAGGTTAGTGTGAATATTAGTCATTGTTCCATGAAACTAGCCGGAACAGCACTTGCCCAGCCCTTCCTGGTTCTGTAAGGCTCTTCAGGTACTTCCAGCAACTCAGGCTGAGGAACCTGCCTCTTTATGAGGATGATCTATCAGCAGACAAAGTGATGTACATACCGTATATGGGACATGGGACACAGGATCAGATAGGCTCTACGTACCACTCCAGTTCTTGGCCATTTTGAACATATTAGCCGCTCTGGCATAGATATCGCATGCTTCTTCAATCCTGGAGGAGCCACCTCTAGGGAGGAAAAGAACACGGTGCATTAGCAGAGAGCAGGTAGAATCATTTAGTTGCAAAAGTGTAGGAGATGACCAAGCTGAGCCAGAGGGAGGCGTCAAACGGGTCATCAGTCACCAGTCCCTTCGTGCCCACAAGGCATCTACGGTAAGTCCAGCCCACCTTGAGTTCTTTTGACTCCTATCTACCGCCAATTTGCTTTCACCGTCAGTAGTTCAGATTCTTGTAGAGAGCTTAAACTTGCAATAAATCTCTATACCCATTTGAATTGCCTGGATCCTCTGATTTCCCTGGCGCTTCACAAGAAGTATCTAAAAAAACTCTCTCTTTCTCCATACTGAATGTCCAACACTTGTAGCATTTAATATGTTGGCAAACAAAAAAAAAGAATAAGAATATACTTATTCTTTGTTTGTATATAAACAACTACATGTTTACACCTTTTTGAATAAGAAGCTACTATTAGCCACATAATTCTAACAAAAAGTCTGCATGCAATTAAATAATGGCATGGCCGTAGGGCCCCTAAATACAGGTTGTGTATTTCACAACAAGGAACATGAATCAAAGGAAAGTCAAGTGTAGCTTTATTTCAATCCAGATAGTAATATGATTGTTGTCTAAAGTATATAGGCAGGGGGTTGGACTAGAAGACCTCCAAGGTCCTTTCCAACTCTGTTATTCTATTCTATTCTATTCTATTCTCCTTTATAAGACATTGAACTGATTAAATTAGATCTGCATTTCACTTTCAGTTAATACTTAGAAAATGCTAAAGCACAAACCTTTGGAAACATCAAGTCCCCCTCTTAAAAATGAATAAAAGAACTCTGTGCTATTGAATTGTATTAAACAGACTCCAACATAAATATTAAAAAATCGAGCTTTAGATTTATAGTATAATCAAATCACACAACTTGTACTTTATTGGATTTTAGTGTTTCAGTTCGAATAGCATTAGCTACTGAGACTTTTAAAACATACAACTTAAAAGCGCTAATGCTTTAACTGCCCACTACAGTTAAACATATTAAACCAGACCTCAAGGCTGGAGCTCAGGAAAAATAGTTGATTCACGTTTTCCAGAAACCCACACATCATATCTGCCACAAAATGTTGCACCTGGTTATGCCAGCTCTGCTCTAATACCACCAATTTGCAGAAAGCTTACATTTTGTCCTATGGTTCCAGCACATTCCCTTTCCAGAAAGCAATTTCACTGCTCTGTCACTAAAAACCTATATTTCATATTTTCTTCGAGAATCACTTACAGATGGCAGTCAGACTTTGCCAAATGCCAGAGTTTCAACCAAATAAAATCCAGGAAAAGAAAGTATTTTTAGTTAATGTTCTCTTGAAACCTGAGAACAGAAAGGAAGGGGCCAAACTAAAGGGGCCAAGGAACATAGAAATAATATCTCAACGCATGTATTTTGAGATGTTAAATTTCTTCAGTCAGTTCTGAAAAATGTAGAGAATCCAATTTGGGAGATTTCCAAGCCATAGTGGTTGGAAAGCTTTCAGCCTCTAAGGAAAGTTGAGTTGTCAGTCACGCTCAGAGACATGAGTGATCAATTCCAGAAAACATTTTAACTGTTGGAATATGCTGGCCTGGGAGCAATTCCCAGGCCTGGATGCAAAGAGGCATTTCAAATACAAAAAACTCCTCAGAAAAGTTTGGACAATTAAATAGAGCTTTAAAAAAATGTATATCCAACATATAAGCTAAATGCTAGGAAGCCAAAATGTTTCCTCAGACTACAATTCTGTACATTTTATCCTTGCAACTAAGGAGAATTTCTTAAAAGTAATCCAAAATGCTGCCTGCTAAAGAGGACTGTCTCTTAATAATAATAAAAAACAACCATGCCATTTTCTTATCTTTTCTGAAGCCAAGGACATGTTTAACATGGGAGGGATTTATGCAGTGCCTCATACTAGCCAGTCAGTGGCATGTAAACAAAATAAATGAGTGTAACAGACAAATATTTTAACCCACACAATGCATCAGCTGCCCTCATGGGTCCAAAGCATTTAATCAAGCTTGTATTTTTAAGTCCTTTAGAAGCAACACATTCCCATTTACACAGTTGGCATTTGCTATACATGCTATGGAAACTGTCTCTTGGGACCCCACTATTTTTGTAATGGAGAGAAGGAATCTAGAGTAAGTTTGATTGGACCACGAGCCTCGACCAATTTAGCAGTCAGAGTTCTTATCTTGGGAATTGCATTTTGCTATGATCATTTCAATGGCCTCCTTTCACATTACTTCCATAATGGTTTTTTTCTGGGAGTAGAGATTTGTGAATTTAAGTATTGTTCTACACAAATCCCACCCAGTTACTACCAGTGTGTGACACACACACACCCCAATTGCCTCTGCGCACATAATTATTCCCAGCAAACCTAGCACAAAAACAGCTAGGTGACATCATTATTGCTTGCAGAGGAAGAATCTGGAAAGCCAGCATTTTCATAATCTACCACAGTTTCTCTATCTTCTTCCAGGTAAACACACACCATCAATACTGGCAATAAGATGGAAACTAATCTACAATTATTGACAAACTAGGCTTTTATTCACAGCCTATGAGGGAAAAAATAAATACCAATGTCCTGCTGCAGAAGTGTTGCCATCTTTTAAGTCCCAAACTGACATTATATATAATACAAGGAATCAACCTTTGTCATACACGTTCCATTCCCTCTCTGCCCATCTCCCACTTGGCAACAGTTGGTTGCATTGCCTGTGGGAGGAAAGAGACATATAGCTTTTTTTTTTTTAATGAAGATCAAACTACTGACTTACATCATG
>JANHFT010009087.1:26287-37141 GCA_032467955.1 Pseudoxenodon macrops
GGGGAAACAATTTCGCCTGAGCTAGAGACATTGCTCAGGTGCATGAAGAAATAAACCTTAAGCAATCTGTTGGGAAATAGTTTGCCCCACTTAACTGACCTACTTTTGGTATAGGGCAACTATTAACCTCAGTGACTTGGTTAAGATATCTATTCTAAATTTGACTTCTGCACTACACCACTCACTGTATGAAGGTTCATTGTAGTATGTGTGCATTTCATTCTCCAGCTCTTTCTGAAATGCAATGGGACTTTCGTTCACTCGGTTTTGTAAGCTGGAAGCTAATTTTGTGTTCTACTATGCTGCCCTATTGGGGAGATGGACGGCAGATACATTTAATAAATACAATGTAATGTGCCTCACTTGCTTGTAAACCATCCCTTGAATACTTTGCCATATGTCCTTCTGTGAAGAAAGGCTGGATCCATGCAAATCTTGTGTGCGTCTAACTCGGATCTGCAAGGACCTAACACTACAGGTAGTCCTTGATTAACAACCACTCATTCAGCAACCACTGCAATTTATGACAGGCCTGACTGAGCAGTAGTTGCAACCGGTCCTCAAAGTTCCAACTACTGCAGTGTCCTCGTAGTTACATAATCATGGCAACACAAACGCTGGGCAACTGGCTCACACTTATGGCAGTTGCAGCCACTCATGATCACAGAGTCGCCATTTGTGACCATCCTTGATGTTTTCCCACAAGACGAGACAATGGGAAAGCCAGCAGGGGAAACTGCAAGTAATTCCCGTAAGTTGCTGCCACCGCTTTTTCTCAAGAGGAGTCCTGCTCACTAGTAAGTGTCTGCTGCAGCACCCCACTTGCCAACAGCCCTCACCAATTAGCCCATACTCCCTAGAGCACAGGTGTCAAACCCGCCGCATCACAATGATGTCATTTGACATATCCCGATGTTTTTGCCTTCACAGAGCTGGGGTGGACATGACCTGCACGTGACACATCTGGCCCCCGGGCCGCCAGTTGGACACCCCTGCCCTAGAACCTACTGACCCATTCTGCAGGCTCATCTGCACTCCCTAGCGTATACATGTAGCCCACACCAGCCTCTTGTGCTTCCTAGTGCCAAAAGCACCCTCCACACTCCTTGCTTGAAGTTCCCATCTCTTCCCACTTAACGATTCACACGGCCTGTAATTACGATGGCAACCAGGACCAACATTACTAACGAGTGGTCACATGAGGTTACACTTTACAACCATATCATTTAGCACCAGAAATATTGGTCCACAATCACAGTCATCACCTGAGAACTGCCTGTATAGCTCAGTAGAATTTTAATTTTAATCAAATGAAAATTCATGAAGGCAGAACAATGAATGACAAACTACACTGTTGTCCTCTAATAACATCATTCATACCTGTCATTCCTTAAGATTAAATTAGCATAGGAAATCTATCCTCATGACCTCTTTCAATGCTGTTTTGCCAACCACTAAAATCTGCTCATTTTTTTAAATACTGGGTTTCAAATAAAGAATAGCACATTAAATCAGCACAGACTACAGTGCTTAGCCCTGCTGCCTGCTAGAAATTTTCAACAATTATATTTCTACAATCTTGATCGTAAAAAAAATCACTAGGACCATATGACTACTAAGACCCACACTTTACAACTTCCTTGAGTTACTGGCAGTCTTACCCACACATTTTCAGATAGTTGTTGATTGGGTACCTTATCATCATTCAGCATCTTTTCTAGATCAATATAAGCCCCCAAATGGGAACAACTATGTCAAATCAAATAGAGTGCAAAGGCCACTCCTGCTACCACTGATGATGTTCCCTCGTTGGGTCATGAAATGTCTGCAAGAAAACAACCAAACTCAGAGAGCTCCAAGGACCCCAGAGTCCTAGTCCTCCTTCTCCACTTCTCCAGAATCTCCATTCCCTTCCAGCACTGATGATGGTACCTAGATGGTACCTGGTAATGAACAGTCTGCAAGAAAACAACCAAGGACCCCACAGTCCTCTTCCTCCTCCTCTTCTCCACAATCCCCTCTCCCTTTTGGCATTGATGATGAAAACCAACCAAGCTCAGAGAACACCAAGGACCTCACAGTCGTCGTCCTCCCTCCACAAACCACACTCCCTTTTAGTATTGATGATGTTACCTAGTTTGGTAATGAAACATCTGCAAAAAAAACCACCAAGCTCAGGAACCCACAGTCCTCCTCCTGTCCACAATCCCCACCTTCTTACATAGCTGATGATGGTACCTAGTTTGGTAATGAGACATCTGCAAGAAAACCACCAAGCTCAGAGAGCACCATGAACACCACAGTTCAACCTGGAGCTACAAATATTCTCTTCTATGTGGACAATTTGCCACTTTGGGGCAGCCTCTACTGAGATGCTTAAGGCAACACAACTCTGGGGATTTTCCACAACTCTGGTTTATTTCTGACCAGGAAAAGGGACAATTTGTTCTAGCATTTTAAGAACAAGGTTTCCTCCTAGAGCATGCTTCCCCCAAAGGTCGATAAGTCTATCCATTATTGTGGTTAAACTAGGATTTATTTTTTCTTCATATAATACATGTTTGAGAGTCTCCTGCCTTGGGCAAGAGGGTAGGACTAGAAGACCTCCAAGGTCCCTTCCAAACCCTTCATGAAGGGGTGGGATGAGCTGAAGGTACAGACCGTCCCCGACTTACAACAGTTCATTTAGTGACAATTCAAAGTTACATTGCTGAAAAAAAAAGTGACTTTACGGCCATTTTTCACACTTATGGCAATTTGCAGCCACCCCTATGGGTCACGTGATCGAACTTTGCACACTCAGGCGACTAAAATGTATTTAGGAGGGTTGCAGGGTCCCCATTTTTCGCGACCTTCTGACCAGCCGAGTCCATATGGGAAAGCCAGGTCTGCTGAACCACCGTGTCCCTCACTTAACAACTGCGGTGTTTCACTTAACAACGGCGGCAAGGACGGTCGTACAACGGGGACTAAACTCCTTTAACAAAAAAAAAAACCCTTCTCGCCTGGCCACTTAAATGTGGGGGGGGCCGGCTCCCTTGTGGTCGTAAGTCGAGGACTACCCGTACCACAGAGTTGCACCTCAAACCGTTTCCCGCCCCTCAAAAACCCCACCGCGAACCTGCCGAAGGGGAAGGAAGCGCCGCAAAAGCCGCGAGGACAAGAGACCGGGGCCCGCTTGACAGTTTCGGTCGGACGGGCAAAACGCCTCCGGGCCCGTCACGGCGGGAAAGGCCGGGCCGCTTTCGGTCACCAGCCAGCCAGGCAGCCGGCCCTCCCTCCTTCCCTTCCCTCCCGTGTCGTCGGTTCTTCGCCTGACAGGACGCCCCTCTCAGGTTCCGGCGGCGGCGGCGGCGCTGGGCCTTACCCGAAGAGCCCCGAGAAGAAGCCGTGGGAGCCGCGGACTTTCTTATCCGCCTCGGCGAGCAGCTGCAGCGCCTCCTTCTCCTTGCCGCTGGTGTCCATCGCCATGGCCGGCGGAGAACGGGCCCGCGCCCCGCGAAGAAGCCGAAGCTGAGGGGGGAGAAGAAAAAAAGAGGCCGGACGGACGAGCGTAACTGTCTCCCCTCACCGCGGTCGCTCTCCCTTCAGGCTGAGGGGCGGGGAAAAAAAAGAGAGACGTCGCCTAACGTCCTCACGTCGGCACGCACAGCCAATGGGCGGTGGCAGCGGCTGTAATTCCCGCCCCCCGCCCCGTCGGCACGTGACCTAAGCCGCGCCCTCTGGGCCGCCGACGCACGCCCACCGCTGGATTCTCCCTCACGTGACCCAAGGCCGTGCTGACTCACCAGCGTCACGTGAGGCCGGCGACGTCCACCGCCGCAAGGGACGAGCGCTCGGGTGGTAGAGTCCAGGAGAGGGGGAGGGAGGGCTAAGGCCAAGTTGGACTGTACCATTTTTTTTTTTATTGACAGGGGAGGGAAAGGAATTGAAATCCAATGCTTCGCTCAAAGGCAACTGGAGCTGCGGACTTTCCAACTTCGGTTTTGGTCCTCCAAATTGCCCATGATCCGCAGCCAGGTTGGTTATGGATGATGGGAGTTGTAAGTCAGTTAACTGTTCGGCCTTCCTCTTGGTGCACCCCGCTGGAAAGGTTTTGGCTGCTTGAAAATCAGGAGAAAGGCACATTTTGCAGGTGGCAAATTTGCAAAATGCAAGGTTGCAGCAATCTAGCCTTTCTTGATTTGCTCCAAGAAAGGATTGTGCCCATTTCAGGAATCTTCTAGATCTGGGGGTCTCCAAACATGGCAATTTTTAAAGACTTGGGGACTTTGACTCCCAGAATTCCTGTCACTATGACTGGGGAATTCTGGGAGTTGAAGTCCTCAAAGTCTTAAAGTGGCCAAATTTGGAGACCCGTTATACTTCTTGTAGAAGAGGAAACCAGAATCCAAACTTCCATTTTCCAAATTCCTGGAAGTCCAAGTATGTTTACTAGGGAATTTTGGGAGTTGAAGTCCAGACATTTGAAAGCTATTAAGATTGAGAAACACTGATCTAGCCCACTGGAATTGAGTGGACTTTTGGCCCAATCCAGAAAGATTCTTAAGCTGTAAAACCATCCTAAAAGAGCCAGTGTGTAAAAGCAAGTCTGTCTGTGCCTTCGCATCACTCTCAACCTCTGGGGAGTTCCTGGACTCGTTGCTGCAGTTTTTCTTGGCAACATTTTCAAAAGTAGTTTGCCGTTGCCATCTTCCTAGGGCTGAGAGAAAGTGACTGGCCCAAGGTCACCCAACTAAATGCCTAAAACAAAAGTAGAACTCACAGTCTCCCATTTACTAACCTGGTGCTACTTTTCGCCACTACACCCAAGTGGCTTTCTAAAGACAAGAACAGTGTGAAATAAATTGTAGGTTAAATCTGATTAGGTGTGTTTCTCCATGCAACGCGTGCTTGTGGCAAAACTTGGCTCCACGAATGCATCCTGTTCAATTCCCTTGAGAATCAAAGGACATTTTCAATATCAAGGTCCTTTCCAACTGTATTATACTGTCAATCAATCAATCAGAATAGAGCTGGAAGAGACCTTGGAGATCTTCTACTCCAACCCCCTGCTCAAGCAGGAGACCCTACACCAGGGGTGTCAACCTGTGGGCCGTATCCAGCCTGTGGGGTGCTTAAATCTGGCCCATGGGGCAGTCCACAGCCAAAGCGGAGCACCGGGGGTGATGATCCGGACCTGGAAGAAATCCAGTTCGACACCTATACCATTTCAGACAAACAGTTGTCCAATCTCTTTCTAAAAACCTCCAGTGATGGAGCACCCACAACTTCTGGTGGCAAGCTGTTCCACTGGTTAATTATTCTGTCAGGAAGTTTCTCCTTAATTCTAGGTTGCTTCTCTCCTTGATTCGTTTCCATCCATTGTTTCTTGTCCTGCCCTCTGGTCCTTTGGAAAATAAGTTGACCCCCTCCTCTTTGTGGCAGCCCCTCAAAACTGTCATAATGTCACCCTAATCCTTTTCTCTAGACTAGCCAAACCCAAATCCTGCAACCATTCTTTTAACCGTTTTCACTCTTAATATCTGTTCTCTCTTGTCCTCAGCATTCTTCTTCTGGGGGAAACCAGAAAACTACAGAGGTCAGACAGCCTTTGCCAGGGAAATCCAGCATCCGGGCAGCAAATCCCAAATGCTGAGGACACCTGAAAGGGGGGGGGGGGAAATGTAACACCACTAACAACACGATAACAAAATTGATAATTAAATAAATGAATGAATAAATAAATAAATATTTGCGGCCATCGCACTCAAAAGCAGTGAAAGGGGCTTCTAACAACAAGAAGCAGAGAAGGGCGTCCGTTGTTGCTTGCCAGCAAAGCAGGAGAAAAGCAGGTTTTCAGCAATAAAAGGCAGAAACGGCTTTCAGCCTGGATGTCCGTGGGAGGGGCAGACCCCTCTCAATCCGGGGGGGACGCTTTTAGCCCTGCTGTGAACTTTTTAGAGGAGCCCTTCAAGAATCACTTCCCCTGAAGAAAGGTTAGCCTGTAATCCCATTTTGCTGCACCAGGAGCTGTGAGACCAGGAAAGAAGGGGAGGCTGCCCTCCGCTCACCATAACAAAGGGGTGAGTATCTGCTTACTCGCAGGTTATCTCCCTGTAAGGGCGGCAGGAATCTGGGGTGCCAAGGAGGTTGCTTTTGCTCCTTGGAAACTTTTCCCTTGCCGTTCACGCTCTGAAAAGCTGCCTTTTGAGGCGTTTTTTGGGGGGGGGTGTTTTAACGGGAAGGGGCCAAAAGGATGGGCAGAGTGGAATTCCAGCAGAAAAATCCACCTGTCCCTAAGGCACCTTTTGGCTTCCCTGATGGGACGGATCCTGGGAAGTGCGTGTCGGCAAGATTGGGTTGAGCCTCGGGTGGGAATTCAAACCTAATTCGATGCCTCCCTCCGGATTCAAGTGGGTGTGTTTTTGAAGCACCTCTTCGGTTGTCAATTATGAAACCGGGGTCCTAGGAGTAAAGCCATACAGACAAAATAAGGCGTTCAAATAATTCGCATCCTGGTTTTAAATTGATGTCCCGAACAGGTACGCTGTTGGCACACACACACACACACACACACACGTTAATATTTGGGGTTGGTTTTTTTTTCTTTTTACAGGGTTGCAGCAGCATACAGAAAAAAACATTTCTGAGAGGGAATAACAGGGTCTAGTGTGCGCAACGGATAACAGCATCCGTCGCTTTCCCTACCTTGGCGCATATTCCAGTTGTGTTGGATTACAACTCCCATTCACTCCAGCCAGCATGGCCTTAAGAGAATGATGGGGGTTGGAATCTCTTTTTTATGTAAAAAAAACAAAACAAAAAAAAAGCCACGGGGAAGGTTGCGCTAGCAATATGGGGCTGCGAGCTTGAATGGAATAAACCGTGTACGATTCTGAGATCGTGAGAAGCAAGCGATGGAATAAATGGTGTCATTAATTGAACATATTAAAACATACGGTGCCTATTCGTTATAAGACAGCCATGCTGAATAGATAAGACTGTTTTTCTTTTTTTTTTTAAAAGACCAAAAAATCTGGAGTACTAGAACAAAGGGATTTCTAAACAGTTTGGTCACATTAATAGTCCATCTCGGAAAAGGGTACCTGATCTTGCTGATTTAATGAATAAAATGCTGGCTGGGGAATTCTGGGAGTTGAAGTCAAGCTACCAAGGCTGAGAGAGACTGCATTAAACCTGATTTCTGAGTTGTCCTTTAATATAATTTGAAGGACTTCTTCAGATCCTCTCCCTTAGCTGGACGCTATGCTGTTTTAGGTGATGGGAGTTGCACTCAACAAAGTGAGAACATTAAGTAGAACATAATATTTTTTTTCTTCAGGATGAAATGAGGGTGTAAAAACCAATATAATGTAATTGACCAACCTCTATTATTTTATATTTTAACCTTTTATACGATCACTGGCTTACATGCCAGTGGCTTGTCCCAAACCGAAATATGCAAAGGTTCTAGTTCTGCTAACAGCAAACCATGATTGCTTATTACAGGAAGAAATCATGATATACAGGTAGTGTCAAGGTTCCCACAGATGCCCTAATTAACTCATGAGACGTAAGTCAAGTTTCAAAAGAAATCCTGTGACCACAATGGAGGTCAAAATTATATGTTGTTAAGTGAGGAATTTGTTAAATGTGTTTTGCCCTATTTTACAACTTTGCTTGCCACATTTGTTAAGTGAATCCCTGCAGCTATTAAATTATTAACAAGGTTGGTTAAGTGAATCTGGTTTCCGCATCAATTTTTCTTATTCCAAAGGTTCACCAAAGGGGATCACGTGACCCACCCAGGACAATGCAATGCGTCATAAATAGAGTCAGTTGCCAAGCGTCTGAATTTTGACCACGGAGATGCTGCAATGGTCATAAGTGTGAAAAACAGTAATAACACTAAATGAACTGCTGTAAGTTGAGGACTACCTGTACTGGAAGAGGGGGAGGGGAAGGAAGGAGCACCAAAGTAAAGTTATCTGGTATTCAATGGATATTGAGAAAGAACTGAATAACTCCTCCAAGGGTAGTCCTTGACTTATGACCAGTTGCTTAGCAACCATTCAAAATTGCAACAGACCCCCCCACCCAAAGCTACTTATGACCTGGTTCTAAAATTAGATTCTCAGCAACCTCAGAATCCAGCGTCACATAACCACAATTTAGAACATTTTTTTTCTCTCCTGGAAACTGATAAACTTTGTTTCTGGTTTGTTCAAAATATAAAATCCCTTAGCGAACAACGGGTCCACTTAACAACTGCAGCGTTTTCTTTACAACTGCAAATTAAGAGCCGCGGTGGCGCAGTGGTGAGAATGCAGTATCGCAGGCTGACTCTGCCGCCTGTCTGGAGTTCGATTCGCACCAGCTCAAGACTGACTCAGCCTTCCATCCTGTCGAGGTCGGTAAAACGAGGACCCAGATTATTGAGGTCAATATGCTGACTCTGTAAACCGTTTAGTGAGGGCTGTAAAAGTGCTGTGAAGCGGTCTATAAGTCCAAGTGCTATCGCTGTGTTCACTTAACGACAAGCACACACACACAAAAAAGGTCATTAAAATCAGATCTGGTCACATGACAATCCATTTTATGAGCGACATGACTTACCCCCATGATTATGGTCGTAACTCAAGGATGCTAACTGAGAAAACTTCCCCAGCCAAATCAATCCTCAAATTTTATTTGCTTCGAGACTCTTTTTTTTTTTTAAGCAGATGTGCAAGGCGGAGTAGCGAGACGCCCCAGCAGCGAAGCGAAGGCAAACTCAAGACAGATAGAAGAAACAAAAATAAATAAATAGGCACACGACAGATGGTAAGAAGGGGAAACTCCCTAGGGAAAACTGAAGGCAGGAGCCATAACTAAGAAAACGAGCTGAAAAAAGAGATTGTTCACCACCACCCCGTTCACAATAGGTGCATAATTAACTTTGAAGGCATCCTGATGCTTTTGCCGCAGATGTGAGACGGCTGGAAGGAAGGAGAGGTTTCCTCCCAGAATCTGAACACCGAGGATATTTGAAAGACGAAGCAATTATATTTTCTTCAGCAACAACCTGTCATCTCAGGATGACATGTGGTTAGAGCTGAGCCACAGGCTGTGGAAAGGAATTCACAAAGCAATTAAAGAACAAAAAAAAAGTAGTGATTACAGATAGTCCTCGACTTACCATCGCAGATTTATGACGGTTGCAGAGTCCCGGGGTCGTGGGATCCCCTTTTGCGACCTTCCGACAAGCAAAAGTTAATGAAAAAGCCAGATTCTTTGAGAGCTGCATGGAAGGAGATTTCATTTTAACGCATGCCGATTCGCGTACGTTCAAAGTGACAATGACGTTATTCTAATTCACTTCAAACAACCGGATTGCTAACGTCTCAGGTGCAGCGATTCACTTAACAGCCGCGGCAAGAAAAGTTGTAAGGTGGGGAATCTTAAGAAATGTGCCTCACTTAGCCGCGGAAATTTTGTCCTCGTTTGTAGTTGTAAGACGAAGACTTATCTGTAGCGATCCATTTTTATTTATTTTTAAAAGCAATCCTCATCATTTGTTATGGAATCTAAAAAAGAGAATTCGGGCACTGTGTTCGGAATTGACTTCTATGTTTTAGGGTCCCAGTCTTGGATAAATCCGTCGTTTTTCATTTCATTCTCCTGCAAGGTGAATTATGCAGAGTTATTTAGCCCCGTAGCTTTTGACAGGAAGTCTCTATATCCGTCATGGCGAACTTATGCCACGCCCGCCGGAAGTGGCATGCAGAGTCATCTCTCCTGGCACGCAAGCCGCCGCCAGTTGCTCTTCTGGGTTGAGGCGCGCTGGCCAGCTAGTCTTCACACGCATGGGAGCACCGGAAACTAGAAGAACAGCCGGCCAGTACGTGCACGCATGTGCTCGCCGTGAAGATGATCTTCCAGTTTCCGGTGCAGACATGCGCATGGGCCAGCTGGTCTTTGCGCATGCATGCACACCAGAAACCGGAAGGCCAGGTGGCCGGTGTGCATGCCGTAAATTGAAGGATTATCTTCCCGGCGAGCGCATGCGCACCAGGCAGCTGCTCTTCCAGTTTCTGGCATGCGTGTGTGCAGCCCCGTTTCGGCATTCGGTGCCGAAAAGGTTCGGCAACACTTCACTATATGAAAAAGTATGAAGATCGGATTCGCGTATTGATTCTGATCCCGTTTTGCCATTTCTCTCCCTCTCTTGATCCTCACTTTAAGGCCGCGATGGAAGACGTGAGCTCCAAAAGGGTCAGCGACCTCTTGCAGAAATGCGTCAAGCTTGAGGACAACGACGGGGAGCCTCCCCCCAAGGAGATCTTGCAGGTTCAAAGTCTCCCTCTACTCGCTCCATCCTATCCTCAGACGGTGCAAGGTATGGGGATTTCTCCAGAAATTGCTGCACCGAGAACGGTGTTGTTGTTTTTTAACTTTAGCAGCTTTTAAGACAGGTGGACTTCAACTCCCAGGATTCCCCAGGCAGCAACTCTGGGTGGTTCTCTTTAAGCAGATTTACTTATGTATTTCTCTATTTATTGATTAGGTTTCTCTCCCACCTTTACTATAAGAAAGTTAAGGTGACTAACATACCTCTTTCCTCCTCCTATTTTTGCCACAATAATTCTGAGATGAGATGAGTTGAGAGAGAGAGAGAGAATGACCCAAAGTCACCCAGCCGGCTTTCATGCCTAAAGCAGGATTTGAACTCACCATCTCCTGGTGATTGGTCCAAAGTCACCCAGCCGGCTTTCATGCCTAAAGCAGGACTAGGACTCACCATCTCCTTATGATTAGCCCAAAGTCACCCAGTCGGCTTTCATGCCTAAGGTGAGACTAGAACTCACTGTCTCCTGGTGATTGGCCCTAAGT
>JANHFT010009087.1:55553-74686 GCA_032467955.1 Pseudoxenodon macrops
TTCAACTCCCAGAATTCCTCAGCCAGCGAGGAACTCTGGGAGTTGAAGTCCACAAGTCTTTTAAAGTCGCCCAGGTTGGAGACCCCTGCTATAAGCAATTTAAAAAATGGTGAATTTCTTAAGTCTTCAAAACGGCCAATTCTGCACAGGGAGGGACTTTACATATATTTCTGCGTGACATGTAAATTCCCATGAACTGCTGTTACTAACCAGAACTTAAAAGCAATTCCTTTTATCTTTGTAATTTAAAAGTAGTACTAGAAATCAGCACCCACTTGCTGTTGGTTGGCAGCCATTATGGGTACCGAGACAGGCATTACGATCGGCGCCACTGGTCCATCTTCTGAAAACCGTTTCGCTTCGGGAAGAACCGCTCGGTCCGCTGCTGCCTGGAAGGGCCACTTCTCTGCCTCGTAGGCCTTGAAAGAAATAGACAAATAAATATCTATTCTAGCAACAAGGCCGCAAGCTCTAAGGCAAAGGCTGGTTCGGTCTTTTAAACTGCAGGTAGTCCTCGACTTACGGCCATAATGGAGCCTGCCCATTATGGTCATAAGTCACGACGGTCCTAAGATGGACCCAATTTTATGACTTTAACGCAGTGGTCATTAATTGACTCCGCAGTAATTAAGTAAATCCATTGTCCTGGGGCATTTTTGCCCCCCCACTCCTCCCAAAAAAATAAAAAACCAGAAGTAAATGCCGCTTTTCAGCCACAAAGTCATAAATTGCGAATACGTGACCATGGGATGCTGCAAATGGTTGCAAAATGCCTAGTGCCTGAAACATGATCGCTAAACGACAGCTCGTAAATGGAGAACTACCTGTCTTTTGTCCCAGATTCTGTATTGTTCTTTCCAAATAACTTAATCTGGAAATAAAGATATTTTAACAACCCGGTAATTTCTTAATTCGGGGTAGAATCGGGGTGACTGAATGGAGCTGAGAATTTACTGTCCGGATGCCCTTCCTGATGTCTACACAGAGTTCGCAGCAGATATTTCCTGTTTGTGCCCCGAGAGAGAAACATCTGCCACTACCTAGGGTTGAACTCTCAACCTTCCGAGCGGAAGGCAAGAGAGTTCACCACTAGGCCATCACGCCACCCTGGAAAGAAATATCTAATGAAATAAAAAAAACAAATTGTTCACATTTCCCCCTTTCAAAGCTGTTAGAACTGCAATCCTAGATAGATTTAACTGGCACTTAAATGTCATTTTCTTCAATTCCGGTCATACCTTCCTAAAAGCCAACCCTAAGTAATAACCACGCCAGGGTACATTCAAATAAATAGTCAAAAGACTGGATTGTAGATTAATAATTATTAGCATTTTATGTAGCGATTTCTCAACATTCAAAGCACTTCACACACATTACTGCAATTATCTTCTTTAAAATAGCTTCACATCCCCACTGGCAATTTCGCCATCCCTTTTTAATGCAGTGGGCTGGTTTTTTTCTCTACATGGATTATTAGCTTCCTGGAGCTTTTGTCGGTAAAAAAACAACAAAAAAAGCTTAATAGTAAAGAAGTTCTAAGAGTACAACTGTCTGGGAAGAGGATGAAAGCAGCACATCTCCCTTTAAGTGTGTGAAAAGATGACATTTCATCTCCCTGAATACACCCTGGCAATATTTGAGTTTTAAAAAATAGCTGTGCTCAGAAATAAGAAGCCTGGAAACCTTAGCAAAGATCTGGTGATCAAAGGTAAGGAATGCAGTGAGCACAGACTACCAATATAAAAGGACATTTGTAGCCCAGGGATGAACTGTGGGGTCCTTGGTGCTCTCCGAGCTTGGGGGTTTCCTTGCAGACATTTCATGACCCAACTAGGTAACATCATCAGTGTTAGTAAGGAGTGGGGTTTGTTGGGGAAGAGGAGAAGAGGAAGGAGGAAGGGGAGGAGGAAGACTGTGGGGTCCTTGGTGCTCTCTCTGAGCTTGGTGGTTTTCTTGCAGACATTTCTTTACCCAACTATGTAACATCATCAGTGCTAGTAGGGAGTGGGGGAGAAAATGGGGAGAAGGAAAAAGGGGAGGAGGAGGAGGAAGAGGAGGACTGTGGAATCCTTGGTGCTCTCTGAGCTTGGTGGTTTCCTTGCGGATGTTTCATGACCCAAGCTAGGTAACATCATCAGTGCCAGAGGGAAGTGGAGTTTGCAGGAAGGAGGAAGACGAAGAAGACGACGGAGGAAGACAAAGACGAAGGAGGAGGAGGAAGAGGAGGACTGTAGGGTCCTTGATGCTCTCTGAGCTTGGCGGTTTTCTTGCAGACATTTCTTTACCCAACTAGTTAACATCAGCAGCGCTGGGCGGAAGTAGGGGTTTTTAAACAGAGAGCAAACCCCGCTCCCTTCTAGCACTGACGACGTTCCCTAGCTGGGTCATGAAGCGTCTGCAGGAAAACCGCCTGCAGTTCAGAGATCACCAAGGGCCCCCACAGAGAGCAGAACCGAGACTAAGTCCGACTGGACCACTGAGGGTCCTTATCCGCGATGGCCTCCTCCTTTTTATGGGCTACTTCAGCATCAGTGATAACGAACATTCATTTACCCAGGTGATATTCCCTTTTACCTGCTGCTTTTCCTTCCCTGACGGAGACTGCCACTGCTCACCATAGAAACACATGTGGCTGTTCAGGCCCCTTTCGGTATAAAACAGCTGATTGCAGGTTGCACAGCGAAAGCTGTTGCCTTTCTCACTCCTGTCTCCAGGATCTGCCTCAGACTTACTACTGCTGGCAACGATCGACGTAAGCAAGGGGAGAAACGTAGCATTAGGAAGCGTGAATGTCTATGTTAGGATTTATACTCCAACCTTATGACAACCTGAACTATGTTCTTCTACTTCAGAGACCCTTGGAAGCCATCCTGGAAGGTGGGGGGGGGGGGGAAATGCTTCCGTGGATCATCTGCCACTGAACCCCGAATTGGGGAAGGGAATTTTACGGGGACATCGTAGATAAACACGGGCTGCCCAAGAGGGGATAACTGGGAAGGGGAGAGCTGCTTAGGGCCATATGCTGCCAGCCCAATCAAATTTATTATTATTATTATTATTATTATTATTTTTGCGTGCCTGCTTATCAATCGCTTTCGAAATTCCATCTTTGGAAGCGCTGATCGTCTCTCTGCTTCCCGGGTGTCTTTTCCCCCCATATATGTACTGAGTTATAATCTGTTCAATGTTGGAAGCTTATTCACCTAACTCGGTTTTATTAGCACGAGGAAGAGAAGCCTCCCGTTCTAGTTTTTCCCGGGCTTTCCCAAATTCTCTCTCCGATAAGACTAAAATTAAGAATTCTTTTGAGTGGGCCAGGTTTTAGCTCTCTTTTGGTTTATTTTTTTGGGGGATGCCTTTATCAGACAGGAGAAGTAATCTCAGGGAACTTGAGCGGGGCAGCTGAAATTACCTGAACAAAAACTCTGCGTGTGTCTGTGTGTGTTTGTGTCTGTGTCTGTATGGTGAAGGATATTTGTTTTGGAATCATAATTGCAATTAAATCTCTCTGTCTGTGTGTGTGTGCGTGTGCGTGCGTGCGTGCGTGCATGCATGCATGCATGCACACACACAGAGACTGACAGACTGATAGACAGCTATAGCTACAGATACATACACTGTGTATTTATATATGTATGTATGTGTGTCTCTGAATGTATGTCTGTATGTATATGTGTGCATGTATACACACATACACTTACATACACTAACATTTTAGGCAGTATTAAAGCATAATACACCCCTGCTTACCATCCAGGAGAAAAGCATTCCTCTTTGACCGCATTAGTAAAGCTGTAGATATTTCCACCCTGTGTTTTTCAAAGAAAGAAAGAAAGAAAGAAATTAAATACATATACAAGTCGGGTTTTTTCCATCTACAGATGAGGGCTATTATTTAGAAGATTTTACCCGGTAAAGATTATCATAAACTTTTCGTGGTGCATTTCACACAGGGGGTTTCTTTACATCAGGCCCCCTGAAATCAGGCTTGATTCCTGGCGCTGACACAGATGCAAACATATGAACACAGGGAGTCCTCGACTTACAACAGTTCACTTAGTGGCCGCTCGAAGTTACAGCGGCACTGAAAAAAAGTCACTTATGGCCGTTTTTCACACATGTGACCGTTGCAGCATTCCCACGGTCACGCGGTTTACATTCAGATGTTTGACAACAGACTCACATTTATGACGGTTGCAGTGTCCCTTTTGCGAATTTCTGACGAGCAAAGTCAAGGGGGAAAGCCAGATTCACTTAACAACCGTCTTGCTAACTTAACAACTGCAGTGATTCACTTAACAACTGGGGCAAGAAAGGCCTTAAAATGGAGCAAAACTCACTTAACCCGTCTCACTCAGCAATAGAAATTTTGGCCTCAACTGTGGTCGTAAGTCAAGGACTTGCTGTATCGCCTCCATGTACCTCACTGACCAGCCCCAATTTGTCTTCAGTCAAATGGTGTTTTGGATCGCACCTTTGTTTTTTGTTTCCTAGTGTTTTGGGGTCATTTCTAACTCTCGCTGCTTTTAAAAATGAGCATTTTAAATATATATATATATTGAGAGCCAAACCCACCCAGTGGCTCTTTGGTGACTAGTGCAAGGCCTTCTCTCATGGCTGCCAACATTTGGTGGGTTCCTAAAACACATATAATCATTCCAAATATTCATCAGCCCCAAAAGTTTGAGAAACCCTGATATCCCTTGAGGATTTACTTCTGTCCCAAAGGTGTTTCCACCGCCCCCTTCCCCCCCAAAAAAAGGCAAATGGGTTTTGTTTTCTTCCCTGGAAAACTTTTCACTTCTCATCCAAGAAGCTTCTTCAGTTCTGGACCAGAAGCGAAACGTTTTCAAGGAAGAAAAAAACAACAACAACAACTAAGGAAGTCCAGTTGCCTTTTGGAAGAAGCACCCATGGGACAACCATGACCTAGATCAGGGGTGTCAAACTCAAGTCCTGTGGGGGTGCTTAGATCTGGCCTTCAGGGCCACCCTGGAAACAGCGAAGGATTGGCCTGTGGTGCCTCTGCCAGCGAAAACGGAGCTCGGGAGGGCCACATGAGGCCCTCCCAAGCTCTGTTTTCAACCGTGATGGCCTCCTGCAACCCTTTGCCAGCAAAAATGGAGTTTTGGGGAGAGCTGCAGGAGGCTGTCGCAGTCAAAAACAGGGCTCGGGGGATGTGTGCGTGCGTTTTGGCTGGCGAAGAGCTGCAGGACAGGCAAAAACATATGTTGAGGTGGCCACACACACACACACCATTTCAAACACAACCTCAATGAAATCGAGTTTGACACCAGTGGTGGGTTTCAATTACCGCTGTTGCCGGTTCACTATTGGGAGCGTGCGCGCACACGTGACACTTCTGCGCATGTGCAGAGACGTCCGGGCGGGTGGCCAGAGCCTCCCACCGCTGCCGCCACTACCGGGTTTTCCCGATCCGGGGCGAACCGGTAGCAACCCACCACTGTTTGACACCCCTGACCTGGATGACTGAGAATCTCCGTATTATATAATCCTATTCTGATTTCTTTTTTGCCTTTAAAAACATGCCTGAATCCTGTTGAAGATGGTCAGCTTGGGCTTCGCTCTGGACACGCTGTCAAAGGAGGTGCTGGGCAAGGAAAAGGAAGCCATGGCTACTTGACTGGGGGAGGCCATGGAGGTGATATCAAACTTGGGTTTCTCCTTCCGGCGGGGTCGACCGCTGCGAGAATGTCCTTTGCTGCCGGGCTCTTTAGTACCAGCCTTGGCCTTCTCTTTCTTCCTGGGTAACGGAGAGTCGCTTTCCAATTCCCTGGGCTTCCCGTAGGTGTGGTTCCCTGGGGTGTTTTCATACTGATTAGGGCTGGAAAGTTCTTTGCACTCCAGGCATCTTTTGGAAGGCCGGGAGTGCTTGGCGTGAGAAAGGCTGTTTGCGGTGGCGGAGGGCAGGGCAGGCGAATGGAAAGAGGGCAGAGGCGGCTGGTGCCCGTCTTTTTCAAAATCAGGGGAAAAGTCTGCTTGAAACGGGGTAGTCAAAGGAGGCCCCTCGTTTTCCATCGGCTGTACGGCCGGGCGAGCCAGATCCGCCTGCTGCTGGAACCCACGGGGAACCGGATTGGCTCCCACCTGTTCGGCCTCCTTCGATGGCGCCAACACCTTGGTGTGGGACACGATGTGCTGAGATTTGGTGATCCTCTGGAACAGGTGACTCTGGACCTGGAGCTGATCCTGGCTCAGAGAGGATTCCTTGGATTTCATGAAGAGCTGACGGAAGAGGGGCGTGGCCTCGCCCTTCTGGAGCAGGCTATGTTTCGGGGCGTCCGAAAGTCTCGCCGCTGGGCTGAATGTCTCTTCGAAGCACCGGAGTCTGGCTTCTCCGGATACTTCCCCGTGGGTCTTTAGAGAAGCCGGAGGGAAGGGTAAAACATCTGGACATTCGAAGGTAGGTCTCACGGAGTCAAACGCGTGAGACGGTCCCATGATCCCTTGGGAAGCTTCGTGACCGGCAGGGGACAGTTGAGCAACGTAAAGGCCGTGGCCTTTGGCTTTGGCGCCCACCGGCGGTGCGTTTCTGGCCCAGTGGACGCTGCTGCTGGGCTGTTGGGTGGGGGTAGGGAACTTCTGCCCTCTGAATAAGGGGAAACGAGGCATACCGCTGTTGGACCAATACTCCAAAGCGCTGGCTTCTATCGGGAAGTCGCGTTCCGCAAGGGAAGGCGGCCTGTCTGGCAAATTGACGTGGCTTTCCGACGGGCCAAGTATGGATAGATTCCCCGTGTTGATGATCGTGTACATGCTGGAAGAAGGCAAGTTCTTTCGGCAAGGGTAAACGTCCTTCATGGCTTTCTCGCCGGGGGTTTCTCTGACGGCAGTAGCGCTGCAGGTGGGCGCACAGGAAATCTGACCGTAGACCGAGCTGGAAGGTTGTAAAGGTCCCCTGGGGTCGGTTTCGCTCGGTCCCCCCGATGAGGAAGGGGCGGACGGAAGCTTCGGGCCGACCAAGCTGCTAACAATACACCTCAGCAGGTCTCGGTTGGGCAGGAGGGAATGATTGGGCCCTTGCGATTCCGGGGGAGCAGCTAAGCTTTCTGCCGCTCTCAAACCGCTCTGGGTGTGCGAATCGTGAGCAGGCGGCGTGCTCTCGCAGGCTTCCTCGTCCTTCAACAGCCGCAAGCCATGGTGCATTTCGTAATGCCGGCGCAGCGATCGGTGGTCTGAGTAGCTCTTGTTGCAACCTTCTTCTATGCAAATGAAGGGCTTTGTTTTTTGGTGGGTCAGCATATGACCACTCCTGATAGGTTGTTTAAAACAAAAAAACAAAAACAGATTTAAGCCATGAAACATGGAAAAGAGGTCTAGGCTTTAACCTGCATTGCTATCCAATGCTAAAACCGCTTCCATCCTCATACAACGATACAGAGGATGACGCAAGAAGAGGAATAGGATGGGTGGAGACTCTAGTACCCAATTTGTCCACTGTCTTATCCTAAAGCAGGGAGTCTCCAACCTTGGCAACTTTAAGACTTGTGGACTTCAACTCCCAGAATTCCTCAGCCAGCAAAGCTGGTTGGAGACCCCTGTCCTAAAAGACTCCTGGGGCTACTGCTTCTTCAGTTGCTTTGACCACAGAAGTGGGCAGACCTTGCAGAACGATAAGGAAGGCAAGGATAATAAGCAGTCCCTGCCCAATAATTCTGATTTATAGGGCTGAACACTCCCCCCGGTATTATTATTATTATTTTACATTTAAATCAAAGTGAAAGAATCTAACACAGCCTCCTAACACAATGAGGTTTTTTTTCAATCCACAAGGGCTTTTCTGTTTCAAGTTACATTCCCTCCTGGTAGCCTTTGCCATCAGGCCGAAATGATACCGCCAAGGACAAATTTATCAAGGATCACTTGACTCCGGATTCCATGCAAAAAAATAAAATCTCACTTTGTAACTTCCCCTCCACAATGGGAGAGCTGTAGAAAGAGGGCAGGGTGGATAGGTTCTAAAGCAGAGGTGGGGAAGGATGGCCCCTTTTTGACTAATGGACTTCAACCCCCAGAATTCCTGAACCAGCAGGGTTCTGGGAGTTGAAGTTCACACGTCATAAAAGGGGACATCGTTCCCCACCCTTGTTCTAAAGAATAGAATAGAATAGAATAGATGAATAGAATAGATGAATAGAATAGAATATAGAAGAATAGAATAGAATAGAATAGAATAGAATAGAATATAGAAGAATAGAATAGAATAGAATAGATGAATAGAATAGATGAATAGAATAGAATATAGAAGAATAGAATAGATGAATAGAATAGAATATAGAAGAATAGAATAGAATAGATGAATAGAATAGAATAGATGAATAGAATAGAATAGATGAATAGAATAGATGAATAGAATAGAATAGAATAGAATAGAATAGATGAATAGAATAGAATATAGAAGAATAGAATAGAAGAATAGAATAGATGAATAGAATAGATGAATAGAATAGAATAGAATAGAATATAGAATAGAATAGAATAGATGAATAGAATAGAATATAGAAGAATAGAATAGAATAGAAGAATAGAATATAGAATAGAATAGAATAGAATAGAATAGAATAGAATAGGAGGCCTGCATGCATGCGCGGGGGGGAAGCACAGGTGAATCGTTGTGTGCGCGCGCGCAGGGGAGAGCATTGCATTATGCGTGTAGGCACACATGAGCACGACCTCGCTCCGCGCTCTCCCTTCCGCTCCCCTCGCTTTTGGCACGCGATGGCAAAAAGGTTAGCCATCACTGCAGCTCCATTCAGCAGAGCTAAACCGGCAGTGTTGCTTTTTTTTTGGGACAGAAAAAACAAACAAAACTACAGCACATCTGACTCCACAGGGCCCCCCCCCCCCCTTGCGAGACCCTGCATGGCACAGAGAGAATTCCACCCGGGACGCTTATTGCTTATGTAGCCCTTAAAGTCGTTCTGCGTGTCGGGAAGATACCTACAAGTGGTCCTGTCGCTTGAAAGCCTTGCTGCAGATCTTACAGATGTGCTTCCGTTCCTGGCTATGAGTCACGTAGTGCTTGCTGAGGGAACTGGTGCTGCTGAACACTTTCCCGCAAAGGCTGCAATCCAGGAAAGGGGCTTGAAGGGCGTTTTGCTGGGGTCTTCCTTTTTTCCCGCTGCCGGAACCGCACCTGCCTCCTGGATCCGCTTCTTTCGGCGCCGAAGGGGCAGGAAGACCCAATTCTAAATGAGTGAGGGCAACTTTTAGTTCCACCGGCAGAGAGACTGCTGCAAGGCACACAGTACAGGTAGCCCTCCACTTACGACCGTTCGTTTAGGGACTGTTCGAAGTTACAACGGCGCTGGAAAAAAGTGACTCGTGACCAAATCTCGCAGTTACAACCGTTGCAGCATCCCCAGTGGTCACGGGATCAAAATTCAGACGCTTGGCAGCTGGCTCGTATTTATAATGGTTCCCCAGTTCCCGGGAGGGGGGGGGAATCACGCGGTCCCCTTTTGCGACCTTCTGACAAGCAGAGTCAACTAGAAAGTCACATTCACTTAACAACATTTAACCACTATCGTGATTCACTTAACAACTCTGGCAAACAAAAACAAAAAAAAAGGCTGTAACACTCACTTCACATGTCAGGGTTCTAGGTAATAATACATCCTTATCCAGCCGAACTCCAAGGTCAGTAGATTCCTCAAAGAACAGCTTTATTGGAAATATCACATTGGCACAGATCTGGTGAAAACCGACTCTGAAGGTTCCCGCGGTTTTCACCTAATTAAAAGTGAAAGATTTTCTACTTTCTCACAAAAATCAGTCACATGGTCCAATCATGGGGTGGGCTGGTTGACAATCACTCCGCCTTCCTCCGACCAGGAGTGAGAATGTCCTTGGTTCCCAAGAGATGATATTTTGTTTTGGCTAGAGAATCCCCTCTCTCTCCAATCCCTCAGCTCTAGTGTGGCAACACTGAAGTGGTCAAAATGGCTTCGGTCAGGTCAGCAGGTCAGGGTTAACAGAACAGGGTTTCACTTAGCAACAGAAATTTTGGGCTCAATTGTGGTCCTAACTCAGGTAGTCCTGGATTTACGACAACAACTGAACTCCAAATTCCCATTGCCGAGCAGGGCAGTTGTTAAATGAGTTGCATCCCGTTTTACAACCTTTTCTGCCACTCTTAAGCGAGTCGTGTGGTTGTTTAACAGATTTAACAGGTTTAACAGTGTGAAAAACAGTCATAAATTCACGATAAGTTAGTCATTCGATTGTTAAGTAAATCTGACTTTGCTTGCGAGAAGGTCGCAAAAGGGGATCATGTGACACCTGGCAGTTGCCAAACATCTGGATTTTGATCATGTGACCGCAGGGATGCTGCAAAAGTCATTAAGTGCGAAAAACGGTCCCAAGTCACTTTTTTCCAGCGATGTAACTTTCAAAGGTCACTGAATGAATTGTTGTAAGTTAAGGACTACCTACACGTACAAAATATACAATTGCCTCTCTTTTTTACCTTTAGCCTTATATATACAAAATATACCATAAGCAAACAGCCTCCTGGCACAGCTGTTTCTTGATATTGGCTGAGAATTCTTGACAGTTGAAATCCCAACCATTCTGGGAAAACATCCAACTAAAAAAAAACAACCAACCGCCTTAGCTGAAAGAATATGAAGTTTAAGAAGGCGAAAGACTTGAATCCACAGCTGAAATAAGGTAATTCCCCTTATACGTATTGCCACGTTAGTTCTGCGCTGGACTACTCACCGTGCAAAAGCGGTTGTGAGTCTGGGTCACAATCATCGAGGAGTTTAGCGGAATCACAGTCTTTTACTGAGTACAAAGACAAGGTGTCCAGGTTGTCCTCCAATGAATCACTGTTTATATTTGTAGCTGACAGGCTGGGATCCACATCCAGATTGTTCAGTCCAGCATAAATCATGTCTCTCATATCTGGACAAAGATCATGGCTGAATGTATCACTACAGTCCAACGCCTGATTCCCAGAAAATTCAGGGAGCTGAATTTCCGAATGGAGTGAACTGTCGTCACTCAGGTGATACTGGTCCATATTGAATCACTTCTGTATTTGAAATTGTTCCCTAAACACACACACACACAAAGAGGCATCTCTTCAGTGAGCAATATCTAAGGGATTCAGTAATGATAATGCAATTCTACGAAGCAGAGCTGTTCAAAACGGTTTCTGCTAAGGAAAATCTAAAACTTCTGCAAACTTATTTGATCCATTGTTTCTTAAGCCAAATAGGCTTTGTAAATTTTATTGTAGCTCTTTTTGTTGCAGCTTTACATGTTTGTTGTGATTTTATGAATAGTATACATTTTGGCATACTACAGTATCTTATTTTTAATGATGATGCTATTCATTTATTGCTTTGTACTTTTAACAAAGGCAGTATATTAAAAAGTATTGCTTTTTAAGGCATATGTGCGATTGTTTCGTCTCTAAAACAGTATTCTTAATTTAGTAACAGGGCAAATAACTTATATCACAAAATTACGCATGAAGATTCATGTTTGTTGAGTCTATCTTTCTTTCTATAAATCCCATAATTAAACATTTGCTTAAGAGATGCCATTCACTGGCAATAAAGCTAAGATCATCAGCATTTATTTTTGTCTTATATCAATAGTGAAAACAAGTAGCAAAGTTTCAGGTGTCTGTATTTTAGGCCATAACATACCTTTTGGGAAAATCCTGGAAAAGGAGTCTCCTTCAAATAAAAAGAGTAAAAGGAATTTTAATTCACATTCACTCAGAAGTAAATTCAGTATTTAATCTAAAGTTGTAATCAAATTAGCTATTTGAAGCATATGCATACTATCTTTAATTTTTAAAAAAAACTACGTTCATAAGATGCATCATGTATAAAACACACTTGTCTTGTCATTTGTTATACAACCATTTACCACTAGGAAAACTGGAATGGGGTAATTTTGAACAAGGGGCGAGGGTGAGGAATTCATTAGTCAAGTTAAACAAGGGAAAAAACCTTTATAGCAATCAGACTTTTAGGGGATTTTTTTAGGTTTATGTAATTACATGGCTGACAATAAAAATAATAATCAAAGCACTACTTTCAAGTAATGTTAATGCAAATAAACTTTTTTTGCATTGTGGTTTTGGTATGCTAACCATGTCATAACTCAGTCAATATGCCTGTGCAAAAACATGCATTTGCTGATGTGCAAGTTTGTTTTAAAAGATCACTTTAACAGCAGGAAGATTAATCAACCAAAGCCTTTCAATTATCTGTCGTTCAAGATGCTTGATATTCACTTGCATCATATTGATTTTTCACAAGTTTTTTTTTTTTAAATTACTGCTGGTCTGAACTCTGGTAAAAATAAAGCCAGTGTTTAAAGGAAACTGTACCATTCTGTGACCCAATTTTTTTAAAAAAAATTGATTAAAGAAAAGAAAAAGAACTGCAGAATTTGATTTCAAAAAATCTTGATTACAGGGTTGGCAAAAAAAAAAAGTGGTTTTAAAAGATGGGGCAACAGAATTTGAATTTCTCCAGAGTGGTTTAGAAGGAAGACCTGCAACTACCAACAGAAAAGATCTTCCATTTCATCCACATTCTATTTCTTGGCCATAAAATATTCCTTTTTTTTTCTCCCCTTCCCACATTTACTCCTGTTTCATTCAGACAACTTTTGAACCAACCGGGAATTCAGATTATCAAAGGGGGGGGGAGAGAGAGATTTGTGGTCCTGCTAGGCTTTTAAATTCTAACTTTAAAAAGTTTTTTTTTTCCTTCCCCACAAAAAGGGACTTCCAAAATGGGCCTGGTTTTCTTTCCCTTCCAGGCCAACACAAACACATTTTTTCAAACTTTCCCCAACTTGGCAACCTCACAACGCCAACAGGCTTGGTGGGGGGGGGGCTTCCCACTCTCCCCCCCCCACTCAGAGGCCCAAAGCACCCCCTTCTCTAAATTGCAGGAGCCCCAGCAAAACCCAGGCTGTGCAATGGCTGCAGGCACCCTCCTCTTCCTCCTGGGGGGTGGGGGGGGAGCCTAGAAACAGCCTTTTTTGCACCCAGCTCAGCAGAAACTCCCTATTTCTCAGAGTAGAATGAACAATAAAAAATTCACTTCTGTATCCAACCTGCTCTGGCTTTCTCAAGTAAGAAGGGCAAACTCATGGCAGAATTCTTTAATATCCTTGATATCTAATATAATATTTCAGAAAAATCTAGAAGCATGATGCTGTCCTCAAAGAATCCCAAATATTGGTTTCATTGGGATAAGAACATGAACCAAAAAAATGTTCATAATATATTGCAGTGGTGCATCCTTCCAATTGTACACAATTTAGCAACTGCTTTTCTAAGGGCCTCTTTCACTTCCCTGTTTCTTAGGCTGTATATCATAGGGTTAAACAAAGGGGTCAAGATTGTATAAAACAGAGATAACACTTTGTTAATGTTTCGCAATCCATCGGTTTTAGGCAAAATGTAGACAATCATTAAGGTGCTATAGAAAATGGACACCACCATGAGGTGCGAGGAGCAGGTTGAGAAAGCCTTTTTCCGTCCACTAACAGATGACATTTTCATTATAGTAGAAATAATAAAAATATAAGATTCCAATGTCCAGAAGAAAGGAATCAAGATACATATAGCAGATATAAAAATAGTTACTATTTCAATCAAGTGAGTGTCACTGCATGCTAGCTTTAATATTGGATTCAATTCACAAAAGAAATGACCAATTTCAGTGGGACTACAGAACTTTAACTTGTGTGTTAGATATAAAACTATGCTCATAACAAGTAAACTATGGATCCATGATTCAACTATAAACTGGAGGCAGATTCTGCCATTCATTAATTTTATATAATTCAGCAGTTTACAAATTGCTACATACCTATCATATGACATTACCCCTAGGAGACAAAATTCAGCAACTCCTAAAATAGCAAAAAATAATAATATTGCATCATACAGCCAGTTAACGAAATGGATTTCCTTCCACCTTAGATGAGATTAGGCAACATCATTGGAAGGATGCTTGAACTGTAGCAGATCTCCAGGAAAGACAGATTACCCAAGAAGAAATACATAGGAGTATGGAGAATTATTTTATTTATTTATTTTGTCAAGTGTTACAGACATAGTATAAACATGATTGTGAATACATAAGATTTATAAACATGGTTATGAGTACATGAGAGTACATAAGGGCGCTTATGCACGCCCCTTACAGACCCCTTAGGGATGGGGTGAGGTCAACAGTAGACAGTCTAAGGTTAAAGTTTTGGGAAAGAAACTGCAGAGTCAGGTAATGTATTCCAGGCATTGACCACTCTGTTGCTGAAGTCGTATTTTTTGTAATCAAGTTTGGAGCAGTTTGCTATGAGTAAATATCTTTAAAAAAAGTTTAAGCAGGAAAGGCATATGCTCATTTGCAATAGAAACACAAAACCTGAACCTGCTGGTTTCATTTCAGTTTGTTTTGCACGTTATATTACAATGTTAAAATTGGAGAAGCAATTTGGTTTGTTTCACATTAGATAGTATGAATTAAAGTCAATAATTCAGTGCTGTAGCCACAACGCTATAAAATTGTAATCTACAATTCCCGTAGTCCACAGCTATTGTATAGAAAATGTTTCAGCAATGCCACTTAGAAATTCTGAAAGTTCTTCAACCAAATGAGGGACAACAATTTTGGTAAATATATCAGCACAAGAAAGTATGAAAATACATCCTCTTTCCCACTAGTTGTTTCCACAATGGGTTTTCCCAATCATTTTCACTATTGCTTATTCATGTAGGAGCTTATCCTGATTATGGTACTACATAATATTTGGAATAGGTGTATACTAATGTAATATAGAGTTTCCTACTTTTCTCCATTGATAAGTAAACTGCCTTAAATGTTAAGAATCAAATAATGTCTTTCATATATATATTAACATACATTATCTTGCTTTGTGACTTTCTTTTGCTCTGCCTGGAAAGAAAACTTTCAGACTTTATTCCCATGATATGTAATAGTAGCTGTATACCTGGGCAAAGCTCTAAATTGATAACCCCATTTTCTCATTTCATGCAGTAAATCCTAATTATGAAAGCAATATGCTCCATTACATTAACTCTGCTTCTAGGAAGTAGGAAGTTTCCCCCTTCATGTGGGGTATGGGGGAGACACAAGTGCCCTGTGAATCTGAGAAAAATAAGAAGTAAGGCTTCAAAAGAATATCCAATCTGAAATTTGATCCACAACTTCAAAACAGTATAATTCTTACCTCTAAACCAGCCTGTTCTAGGTAGGCTGGGATTATATTACCCAGAAATTCCAGCCAAAGGACCAATTTGTTGCTGATATATTGGTAGCTCACTATTCTGTAAGTGACTTTTCTTTTATTAAAAAAAGAACCATCAATGCTAATTCAACAATTTGGTAACATTATAATAAAAATGCAACATTTTTAGAAATTAAAACTTCAGGAAAACTAAAAAGGTTTCTAAATAAAATTTCATTGTTATGGTTAATGATGGGATTAAATGGAATGGATCACTCTGGAAGAAAATCTAGCAGGCCAGAATTACAATCGGGAAGCAGTAATATTGCTGCATAGCATTCCCTTGAATGAGAAAACTGAAGAAAACAGTAAAAAGTTATTGCCTGAAAATGTACCACACTTTTCTTACGGTTTTCTAGGCGTAGGAAAAAATGGATTAGCTTTCTTTGCAGGAGTCTCACATTCAGTGAGCAGATTTTGAACTTCTCCAACCATCAGCACCAACTTTCTATGGAATCTTATCTTGATCTCGAGAATTGGTCAGGACTACCATGTTTCCCCAAAAATAAGTCCCTCTCTTATATTTTTCTGAACTGTGAAATAAGCGCTTGGCCCTATTTTCGGGGTGGTCTTATTCTTTTGGGGCTCATGAAGCAAGATGGGGTTCCTCTTCCCATCTTATCTGATTTCCATATATGTCTCCCTAACAGTAACCAGAGGAAATGGCAGGGACCAGCTACTCATGCATTTAAATATTTTCGACGAGGACTAATTTTCAGTGGGCCCTTATTTTAGTGCTTGTGCTTGAAAGCCTGATTGGGCTTATTATCAGGGGATGTCTCATTTTTGGGAAAACAAAAATAGCAAGTCAGTAAAGTAGCAAAATAAAAGGACTAATTATAGTAATATCTAATTGAACATTATTTCTGTAAAAGACAACATCCTAACTTTACATTTATTTTATGCTGAAGGCCACAGCCCCTGGTGTGCAAATTAACTTGGTTTATCCTAGAGGAAAATAACAGATCTCTAGATGGGAAAATATATTCATGTGGATATCCAAAAATGTACATATATCCAATGAATATATATTATTACTACAGCTGAAGGTTCACAAAAAAAGGTGGGAGCAGTAGATCTATAGTTAGCAAACTGCATTTTGTCTTCTTTTTTACTTTACATATTTCCATATAATATACTGGCTACTGATTACTCTAATATTCTCACAACCTCCATCTCGTCCTTCCTCACTTAGTTTTAATTCTATTTTATCTTCTGTTTCTGACTTTATTGTTCATGTTTTCTCCTGGTTTTTCTTTTTTCCAAAATGGAAAACGCTCTTTATTATAATGCGATATAAATAAGTTAGGCTTCCCTATCACTGTATTATTTCTCCAATAAAGCTTATTTTTAATCTCCCTTTATATAACATCAACTACCAGAATAAAATGCACAGTGTGAGATATGTATTAAACAACAAAAACTATATTAAATTACAATATCAAAAATAAATATAAATATTATAAATTATTTGGGAAAGTGCACAGAATTCTGAACAGTACCCCAAAAGTATAGCCTTACAGAAAGTGCAAGTGAATTTTCATGAATTATTTTTTAAATTCATATCCTTGGGAAAGAAACTGAAAATCAACTAGAGAAATTTGTTCCTTGTTGTGATATTGTAGTGCTGACTCCTACTTCTAGTCCAATAAACTCTGGTAGTGCACTTTAAGTAGCTATCCTATAAGCATTTAGGTGAAGGTGACTGATATCAGGACTAAGTCATTATGGGTTTCTTTAATGTTTGGATGGGGGACCATTTGGAGGAAAGACTGGAAGACCTCCAAGGTCACTTTTAACTCTATTATTCTGTATTCTGTAGGTTATGGCATAGATGGGAGAATTAAAATAAAAATCCCAGAAGAAGAAAATAACAAACCAGTTCATTTACAATACTAAGTATAGATGCAATCATCCCCTTAATAAGATGGGTGGCATATAAATTTTATTTTTTTTAAACTAAATAAATACAATAATCATCACTCAAATCATTGAAATAAGTCTTTATTTTAAGTGTGTTCTAAACATCAGAAGTAAAACATATTTCCTTTGGATCGGTGTTCAACAAATGAGCCATCTTTCTTTTTCCTCTCCTTGATTGGTTGCTCCAGTAGAAAGAAGTGTAAAATATCACTATGTGAACTGCATTGGTCCATGAAGCATTTGAATCCAACAAGGTCTGCAGGCTAAGTGACAAATATCCAGTGCCAGCATCACCCTAATACCTTGTCAGCTTTCTTGAAATATTAATAATATATAATTCCATCCTCTTCCTAACACACAAAGTCTTTTCTATTATGCGCAAATTTATCTGTGGAAGGAATACCTATCTCATTCTTGTCTTTTACTTAACACAATCTAGGTTCTAAGAATAATGGGGCTCCATCACAATAAGAAGCAAGCATCTGAGGGAAAGGGGAGAGTTTTCTGCAGCTGATATTGGTGCCTCCATCCTCTCCTACACGGTGGCTATAATAAAAATTATATGCTTCCTTCTGTGAAGTAGGGAGATACCATACCTTCCAGAAATGCACTCATTTCGAAATGTATATCAGTCATTTGGAATACATAAAATATTTTTATTAAGACCTGTATAATTTTAAAATAGAAGAACACAACTGATACCTAATAACGTTGCTTTGGCTTTCTTGAGTGAGGAAGAAAAAACAATGGCAGAATTCTTTACTAACTCTAATCTCTAACATAATAATCTGGAGAAATCAAAAAATGTGATGGTGTCCTCAAAGAATCCCAAATCCTAATTTTTTTGGAGAAATTACACAACATAAACAAATAGAGATAGATGATAAAGATAGAGATAATAGAGATAGAGATTATGTAGATAATAGATAGATAGATGATAGATAGATAAATATAGATTTAGATGATATAGATATAGATGTGTGTGTGTTTGTGTGTTCATACTAGATTACAGCGGTACATTCTTTCAATGGCATACAATTTAGCAACTGTTTTTCTAAGGGCCTCTATTACCTCCCTATTTCGTAAACTATATATCAGGGGATTTACCAAAGGGGGCAGAATTGTGTAAAATAGAGATACAATTTTATTGATTCTTTTCAGGCTATCTGTTTTGGGCAAAGTGTAGACAATCATTAATGTGCTATAGAAAATAGATACCACCACAAGATGTGAGGAGCAGGTTGAGAAAGCCTTCTTCCTTCCACTGACAGATGACATTCTCATGACAGTGGAAATAATAAAAATATAAGATACCAAAGTCAATAAGAAAGGAAGCAAGAGACACAGGATAGATAACAAAGTAGTTGCAAATTCAATCAAGTAGGTTTCACTGCATGTTAACTTTAATATTGGATTCAATTCACAAAAGAAGTGATTGATTTCACTGGACCTACAGAACTTTAACTTTAACAAGTGCATTAGAATTAAAAGTATGCTCATAACAAATAAACTTTGGATCCATGATCCAATTATAAACTAGATGCAAATTTTGACATTCATTAATGTTGTATAATGGAGTGGCTTACAGATTGCTACATATCTATCATACAACATTGCCATTAGGAGACAACATTCAGCAATCGCTAAGACACCAAACAAATAATATTGTGTTATGCAGCCAGTTACAGAAATTAACTTTATCCTACCATGAATGAGACTAATCAACATAATTGGAAGGATAGTAGAACTGTAGCACATTTCCAGGAAAGAGAAACTACCCAGGAAGAAATACATGGGGGTGTGAAGGTGGGAATCAGTAACAACTACCATGTTTCCCCGAAAATAAGACAGGGTCTTATTTTCTTTTGAACCCCGAAATATGGCCTTGGCCTTATTAT
>JANHFT010009087.1:74786-107389 GCA_032467955.1 Pseudoxenodon macrops
AAATACCGGCGGGGACTTATTTTTTTAAAAAAAAAGAGAGACACGGGGTTTTGTGTGTCTTTCCACGGCGGTTCGGTGTGTGCAACCTTAATTCCTGAGGCGGCGAACTTTCCGTCAGTCCCAGAAGGCGAGGTTGCCGAATTAGTTAAAATCGAGGCGTCCGAGAGTCACTTTTTATAGTTCTATATTATGGTACTCGCAACCAGCCCAAATAAGGATTGGGGATGATGGTCCACAGTGGGAACGGAGCCTGTTTGGGTCTGGGTTTCCTTTGTGGTACGAACCCTTTTCACTACCTCCTCAACCAAGCGCCATTGAGGGGAATTTTATTCTATTATGAATCATTTAAAACTATACCTTATATATAATTTCTTACATTCCTCAAACTTTACAAAATTGACTATATATTCCTATCATACGTGCACCATAGTACCTACATGCTCCAATATATATATATATATATTACTGTTAATCCATGTGCTCTATATGCTACATGCTAAATAAATTAGGGTTTTGTAGCTGAAAGCATCCCTATTTTATGGTCATGCTGGCTTAATTTTAGGGTTTTTATCTTATTTACATCCTGCTTTATTACTTTAAAAAAAAAATAAACTCAGGATAACAACAAACACAGTAATGGTAGTCCTTGACTTACAACAGTTCATTCAGGGACCATTCAAAGTTAACGACGGATATTGAAAAAAGTGACATTGACTTTTTCACACTTGCAATCAAAAATCTTACTCAAATGTTTGTCCATGTTTGGTTGGTCCTTATAAAGTATTGCTTGTGGCTTCCTTCTCAACCCGTGTAATTTTTTATTTATTTGATTTGCACTAAAAGGTCGGGAAGCTTTGAAAATACGCATCAAGGGTATCATTAAACACACCAATTAAAACAAGCCATATCAATAAAAACTATGCACAATGAGGGGGTCGAATAAGTCAAGTTTGCAGAGACAATTATGCAACTACAGTACGGAGTCCTCAACTTACAGCCGGTCGCTTAGCAACCAAAACTATGACAGGCCTCCCAAAAGGTTTTTTCCTAGTTTTTTTCCTGAACGTGCAGGATCTTTTTTTCAGATTTAAGTGTTGATCCATTGGTTGCAACAGGAATTGACAGTCCCGCCTGTTGTTTGGGAGGAAAGCCTGAATCTGATGCAAGGAGAGTCTTCTGCTAGAAAGATTTGCAGATCCACAACAAACGTAAGTAAAGATAATAGCAGTGTGTAAACACACTCTTGTTGTTTTTTTTTAGTTACATTTTTATTAAACCAAAAGACAAGACAGAAAAATGAAAACGAGAAATTTTACAATTTCTTCCTTATAAACAATTATAAAGAGGGGAGTAACAAAGTAAAATAATGTTTAAGATAGGACTGACTCAGAGTCGACTAATAGGTAAAGAAATGGAAATGTTATTAGACTATACAGTATAATGGGAAAGAAAATACTGATACAAACATATATATTCGCCAGAAATATATGTAACAGTGATAATGTTATATAGAAGACCTATATATATATATATATATATATATAGTTAAAGAATTTAGATGATACACCAATGGAATAAATATAAGTATAGAAATAATTGTTATAAATATAAATATATATTAGAAATATTTATCACTTTTATAGAAAAGTAAAACAAGAGTGGGACTAATATACCAATGTAAATAATAGAACACACTCCTGTTAACAGATTGTAAAATACTAGCTGTGATTATGCAATGAAAAAATGTTATAATCTAAGCAATCTGCCAGTATGTCAATCAATCAAAACTCAGGACAAGCTATATTAGGACTGGCTTAAATCAACCTGAGAGAATGGCTGTAGTTCTAAACTCAAAAAAATGATGCTAGTGCTATTCCAATTGTCAATATACTGATCTGGGGTTCCTTTCATTACTGCCACAGTCCTCTGCTGTTCATATACCCACTTAATTTTTAAAATAATTTTCAAATTGGAAAATGCATTGCTGTATTTACAATCAACATCCTTGCCCAGTCCCATTGCAAAGTCCTGATTTCCTAAATCCCACGGAGTGGCCAGAAAGCTCATAACCTCTGTATAGACTAGATCACGGGTGTCAAACTTGATTGCATCACGTGACCTATCGTGACATATCACGTTTTTTGCCTTTGCAGAGCTGGGTGGGTGTGTCATGCACATGACGCATCCCGCCCACAGGCTGCCAGTTTGACAGTTGGTAGATGAAAAGAAAAAACCAGTTGCAATATATAAACAAGGGCATAATTAATGAAGCAAATGTAATCCAGAAAATAAGTTTGAGACTATTGTCATCTTGCAAGTGAAGATTCAATCATTTTCATTTTGAATTATAGTACTGATTTTTCTAGAGTACCATTCTTTATGTCACAATCTTTAAAATTAGGTTGCAACTTAATAGCATCTTCTACAATGTGTTCCTCCTACAGTCTTCCATTTTTAATTCTCCACCATGTGAAAAATGCCAGGTAAAACTATTTCCCAGAGAAGGGGGAAGAGAGAGAGACTGATATACACCCGTCCACTTCACCAAAAGACACAGAAGTCTGTCACCACACTCTACTCCTAGCTTTGGCTTTTTATACATTAAGCCTCCCCCTCCCTCCCTCCCTCCATATGTACAGTGCAGAATTCAAAGACAGTTCAAATCCAGCCAATTACAGAGTATAAACATTACGATGTTCCACCCTTTTAATTACCAGCAATAGTCAATCACATTTAACCTGTCTAATCAGGGTGACGAGTACTGCTTTTAGCCCCTCCCATTACTTTCTGATCTGCTTCACTTTTGGCCAATCAGGAGAGCGCTCTCTCCGGTGAAACCAGTTTTTAATTAGTACGGCAAGGACCCTTTCCTGAGTTGTGCTTTCAGCTGCCTGATAACAATGCTTGTTTTAAGACGATGCTTGCTCTGACTGTTCGACCAGCGTTAAGAACATCCGCAGAGAGTACTCCAAAAAGTCATATTTTACTTTTGATGATTTCAGTTTTGCTTACCCTAGTTTTCAGAGCAGCAATGAATGCTGTCTTCATTACTTTTGCTTAATTTGTGGGTTATAAACATGAGATACTACATTTTATTTTGTTTGGGTACTAAGTTATAAAAACTAGAAAGTGTTTCCTTTACAGTGGATTCATGCAGAAACTGGCCTGTTAACAGCAGTGCCAAATGTAATCAATCTATAAGACTGTAAAACCAACCTTATGTTTTTGTTTCTGTCAATAAAAGGTAGTAGTATTTATAATCAGTTAGAAATGTTAAAAGCTTTGAGGCTGTAGTACTAATCGATATTGTTAAGCAATAAACAACAATTATTTTGATAAACACAAGTTGGGTTGTTCCAAATAGCCAGACTCCTTTGTCTTTGGACTACTTGAACAATTTCCCTAAACTAATAACATTTCATTGAATTCAATTTATTAAGTCCATCAGATCTATTTCTGATCAACCTGTTTAGGATTAGGTGAGATACCTGCTAGCCTACACGTACATTTCAATACACCTTATTGTGCTCCGTAGCCCTTTGTCCTCTGGAAAGATGCACCGGTTTACCCTTTACCAAGCACAAAACATATTAGAACCAATACTGTATTTGGATAAAAGAATATATAATCAAGCAACAGACAATAGATTTAAAGGCTGTGTCTTTCCATGTATATGTTAAGCCATTCGCCAGGCAGATGGATTCATGCATCATGCTAAACCAAAGTATAATTTGTTTGGTTTATGTGAATTATTGGTTTATGTGAATCCAGTCATTGTAGTTAAGTTTAAACAAACGGGTGCTTCTAAACTGCAATTCAATTCAGAATATCTTGCTTATTTCAGTCACATATACCCCCAAACACTTGATTGAATTTATGTTGTTTAATGTGACACCTATAGTTATAATCCCTATATTAGGAGATCCAAAAACCAACTATGTAGCTAACTACTAGCGAGTATTATAAACTCAATTTGTGTAGTTCGTTCAGGGTTCAGTGAACCTTACATTAAATTGAGCCTATTATCCATAGGTAAATAAGCCAACTCGAATACAACTAGTGTGTTGTGTGTGAACATTTCCAGTAAACCATGCTTAATGACCTCAATGTGTTCAGTTGGGGTAGTGTGTCGGAGGCTTAGTTAACTTTATTTGGCCCAATCTGGGCTGTAAGGTCCAGATAAACTGCTTAAAATCAGCAGCAAATAAATCCAGCACACACTAAAAAAAAAAACCTCTGAAATATTTAGCAGAATAAAGCAGGTTTAAAGTATGTTTGGGCCTGCTTGGTGGTTGGAAAGGAGACCACTAGGAAATCGCAGGGCTGGAGAGTAAACTAAAAACCATTTTTATAGCACTGCCAAGAAAACTGCACGGATGTCTCCCTTTAGTGTCAAACTCTGAGCTTTCTATTTTTTTTCCAGTGTAAGATTTAACACAAATTGGGGAAAATAAGACTAGCACCACACAGGTTTGCCTTATTCCTCCGTTCCCCCCCTCCCCCCGTGGTCCATCACATGAGTCCATGTGATCCTAAGCATATTAATTTCCAAGTAGACCCTGAAAAGTCCAAAAGCTCATCTCTTAATATAAAGCAATGTTGTTGTGATGGGATTAAAACGATGAACCATTCCGGTCTGACCTTCCCCCCCCCCCCAACCATCCTATTTTCACCCCTTGAAGGGTCTTTCTTTATTCTTCTAACCCCATCAGTATTCTCCCCCTCCCCCCTACTAAGAGCTTGCTGGAAACCAGGGTTTCGAGGGTCCTTTCCTCCGCCGCTCCGAAACGCCGCCCGCAGGTCGCGCAAAGGCCGTCCTGCCGGAACGGGGGCGAGGGACACAACCGAAGGCGTGGGCCCGTGGGAGGGGGCCTGCCCCTTTAAAGCACCCTTCCTTGACAAGCCCGGCCGACGGACGTCTCGCTACAATGCTCCCTTTTGAGCGTGCGCGCGTGCGGCGACAGTATTTTGAAAGAGCCAGAGGGGTGGGGCAGCACCAATGCAAATTAAGCCGAGTGGGAGGAGGGAGATTGTTATTTATATATTTATTTTGTAAAAAAAGGTTTTGCTGAAAATGTACAAATAAAACTGGCCTTTGGTGTGTTTTTTTAAAAACCTTTTTCCGCCCGCTTCGGCTTTTTCTTGCTCTATTTTTTTATTTTTTTATCTTTCAGAGGAAACCACCGTCGGTTGCAATCAGGCATTGAGCTGGCCCTCTATGAGTCTGTCCCTGCTAGGGTCCTGCCTTCGGAGCCCGTGCGGGGATGTCTCGGAGACCCCGCGCTGACTGCTGCTCAAACATCACGGTGAGTTTGTTACAATGTAGCAATTTCTCTTTAAATCTCTTAACTCTCTCTACCTGCAACTCAGGGCTGTGACAGGGCGAAAAAAAACTGGGGGGAAGGGGAACCGTGTCCCCCCTCCTTGGGTAGTAGCACTGATCTCTTTCCACTGCTCCCCCAATTCAGTTCTGCCCCCCCAAACAGCCTCCTATTCCTGCGTCTGCAGAGCACGTCTACAGAATACAATGTAGCTTTATAAAATGATATACAATCTTCTAGTCGTTGTAGGGGGGGCGCTGGGAGATTCTCTCCCCACCCCCATCTCTTCCTTCGCATATCTCTACAGGCTTCTAGAATAGATTTTCCCTCTCCAACAGAAGGGGTGGGGGCTTTGGGGAGCGGGGAAAAGGAGAGGAGGTTATCATTCGCAGGGCTGGATGATTATGTATAGCTTTTTGTTTTTCCGGTTGTAAAGGCATCGTCTATTTCATTTTCCCCCACCCCCACGCCATCTCCAAAGTAAAAGCAAAGGAGAGCCCCAGCCGATGGATCTTCTCCCGTGGTTTCTGAAAGGCTGGATGGGGAGTTGCAAAGCAAAAACATGTTTTCTTTGGTGTCTTCTTTAAAAAGGGGAATCAGATGTTTACACTGCTTGCTTCTAAAGGTATTTCCAGATAGTATAAATTCATTTATTTTGATATTGTAAAAAGGTGTTTTTGAGCTCAGTAAAACAAGGAAGAACTGCCAGGTGAGGTTATCCTCTATTAACCTGGTCTTCTCCCATCCCCCTTTATAAAATCTATACTTATGATTTACTATTTTATGCTGATTTGGCTGAAGAAAAACAGCAATATTACACAATTAAAAAGTCATTTATTCTTTTTCCCCAAATTATTTCATTTCAAATGGAATGTTATCGCCCCTTTCTATTATTCCTTAAGTCTCATGACTCTGTGGAATGAAAACACATTGCTTGTTTTTAAGGTGTTATTTTAATTTTGTACATTAACCATGGTCATTGGCCTTGGTTTTTCTGCAATTTGTTTTTTGTGTGTTTCGTACACATTGGTGATACCTATAGAGTCTAATTCTCCGGCCTAGCCTCTTATGTATGTTAAGTTAGTAGTCCAATTTGGTTTAAACTCTGATAGTTTATCTGAACACTTGCATGCCTCAAAGTTCATAGTAATAAACACTACAATATGCCAGAGGTCATTTTGTGAAGATTTTGCAAAGTCCAAAAAAACACAGTTTTCATCCTTACCAAGAACATGTCAATGTTTTAAATGATGGATATATTCAGTGGGCATCTCTGAAATATATGTTAGTAGTCTTGGAAGTAGTTTTCAAAAGTTATAGTAAAATGGAAAGTTTAATAAGTGTTTGGGGATCTTTGAAAGCAGACATGAGGTCCTTTCTGCCACTCTTCCTTGTCTCAGGATAGTTGAAAACTGCCTTTTAACAGAATGTTTCCCAAGCTTTGTTGATTTGGAAGTACAGTGGAACTCTATTTAGAATATTTAAGTCATGTTTGCATTGATTAGTAACTCACTAGAAAGGGCTAAAGAACATCTACATACTGCTACTTTATCCCATCATGTGCACATACCTCATTAAGCAGGGACAGAGGCTTAGCTGAAGCCATGTGTGTTTTGCCAACTTGGAGCTATTTTCAATTTGTAGAAACCAGATTTTGAAATTACTGTAAACCTTGGTTTCAAATGTCCATTTCCACAAACTGGAAACTGAGCTAGCTGAAAGGTAATTAACCACAATTTGTAGCATATTTTCTCACTGTTAAACAGGCACATATGATTTAGTATGGACTAGTATTGGGATTATACTATAGATTAGATTATAGTTAAAGGGCTATTGCATCGCTAGGAAATTGAATGTAGGAACGTAGCTATTTTGTGTTTTTACTCCTTTCAGGCCCATAGGGTTCTTTTTAGGTAGCAAAAACTTTATTCCATCACCTCACATATAACTATTCTGATTTTGTGGGCCACTACTACTTTGTAGTTATTCTCAGGGTGGGGGGAAGGCATGGGTGAGCCTGCCACCAGAAAATTGTTGAGATATCAGCTAAAAAGAAGATGGAGTGACAAACAATTTCTACCTATAATTTGGGTGAATTTGTTGGCATATGACAACTGACTTGCTTTAAACACAGATAATGTTCAACCATTGTGTAATGAACAGTGATCTATTACTGTACTAAATTAACATATGCTAAACTATCACTTGTTAAGTATGATTTGAATAATCCATATCTGCCTGGGTTTACTTAGGAAATCATAAATTTACAAATCACAGTTCATATATTTGTATAAGATGCTAAGCAAAAATCAAATAGACTGCATTAAAATTTAGCATACAATAGATGAATCCAGCCAATTGTGAATAGTTCAGTAAGTAATGACTTAATAAACCACGGATAAACTTTATGTGTGATCTAGTCTAACAATGTACAACATGTTAAAACACAAATCTGTTTGGTTTTGGTTTATTGTATGTGACCCCAGCAAATTATAGTTTATGTGATCCCACTTATAGAAAATATCCATTTATAATACTAAGCTATGGTTTAACTGAGGTTTGGAGAAAAAAAACATATACCTAGGTAGCAAATTTAGGAACACCACATTATAGTTTTCTGCATATTCCTATAACCTGATTCATATATAATCACATTCTTAATAAGCTGGGTTGAACTAGCTATGGTGCTTTGAATTATATTTAACTTTTTTGAGTGAGTTTATGTCATACTATGCCAAAAACAGCCTGTATTATGAAGAAGCTTCTTGGATTAAAAGAAGTCTTCAAAGAAAAATAAAGTCCAGTTGCCTGTTGAAAAAGCATCTTTGAGACAACCTGTATTATGGCATAGCATTTTGTGTGAAGTGGGCCACTAAAAGTATGGATTCTATTTCAGTTACATTCATTATCACTTATTGTTATATTTCTAAATATTTGCTTAAGTGCTTGACCAATCTACTTTTTCACACTCACTGGTTATAAATGTGCACAAATTATGCCACTTAAACTTTGAACTTACATTTTCAAACAGTTCCTTTACAAATTGCCAAGATAGTCTTATAAATAGGTTTCAGAGAAAGTTTTTCAGTATTAAAATTCAAATAATATGCAACTAGTACTCTAAAGCAATTTGCTACATAGCTTTTGCTATATTTTGTTAAAGCCTTAAATGCAGTAATTATGGGGGGAAATTGAACAACTTAAGACTTCTTAGCTGCAATAGTGTTTGTTGATATTGTAGAAACATGGTTTATGTTTTTCATGAGTTGCCATTGTTTATGTTTGTGCCAAATTACCTGTGCCAGTTGGTACAGATCCACTATATTTAATCAAGTGGGAGCTTGTGTTTTGTATCTTTTAATTATTTTTCACCGAAGTATTAAATGTATATTTTATACTTGACAGCCAAGAATGTTTAGGGAGAAGTTGAGGTAATTGATAATATTAAATTTTGGAATTCTTGATATTTTATTGGAATGAAATTATCCTAATATATTGTGAGTCAATTTGTGTCCTTTTTAATACAAATGCAAGAAATAAAAACTTATAAAATATGGAAGCTAATTCTAGAGTATATGCTATTTGCATTTTAGAATGTATAAGATATTTTTAAAAATTGCTTTTAGAACCAATTTGCCTTTCCATGAATCTTCTCTCTCTTCTCACGACTTTCTAAGATAGTGCCCAGAAAAAAATCTGGAAAGTTACTCAGTTAACATTTATGTGTACAGAGAACACTATTTAGTATTAGAAAATGTTAATGGCACATATTTGAAAATATTAATCTGAATGAGGGAGAACAAACAAAACAGATGTTATTAATTAAGAATCTGATGATTTAGAAATCAGGGGTTCATGCTGTTTTGCATGATGAGCACTGCGTAGAAAAATCAGTATTATTGTGTGGGGAGTCATGAAATTGGATTTGCTTCTGAAATATTACCTTGGGACTCAGGAGTGCCTTTCTTGAGCTTGGGTGATATGTCAAATGTGCTTGATCACAGGAAAGCCAGAATAACACATGCAAGTTATATTCAGAACGGATTCATTCTACATGAGGCTGCCCTTGAACAGAAACCTCAGATAGTCCAAAATGCAAGAGAAGAGGGTCTTGATTGGTGGTTTTGGAGTAGGGTGACATTGATTTGCAAGAATGACAGTGACTTCCTCGTTTCTCGAAAAGCTTAAAGGACCCATTTAAAGCCTATAATGATTTGCTTTCAGAATAACAGAACAATCAGAACTATTTGCTTTTTGAAACAGTTATGAGGAACCTGTTGGTTGAACTGACTGGGACTTCTGGAAGGCCACAAGTTCCTCATCTCTGCCTTAAAAGTTGTAAGGGAGGCATTTCAGATTCTGACAGAGTACTTGCCAGTAGTTCATAGAGTTGTATATTTTTGTGGCAATATCTAGATTATGGAATATCATGTCACTAAAGATTCCTTTTAGCCCCTTAAAAGAGTATTGCATTTAAAGACATTTTGTTCAAACAAGGCTTCAGCATATTAAAGTTATTAGAGGCATGATAAAAAAAGCTTTTGCACACAATCTGCGTAAATCTGTTTTTATCTGTTGCATAGGTCTCCATTTTAATGTGTTCTTTATTCATGTATTTATTAATATTTCTATATAGTCTTGAGTATTATTTTCTTAAATAAATAAATGTATCCCTTAATTCGGGGGGCGGGATCCTCCCAGGCATTAAAAACATGATGTTAGCATTATGAAGTTTCAGGCAACAAATCACAAATGTTCATGGTTTTACAGGTTGAGGACTTTCCATTCCATGGAGGAACATTGGTTTGTCTTTGCTAAGTCCATGGCTTCTGGAAGTTTCTTATACTTGGACAGAGTCAAATATGTCTAGCTAGTTCTTGGATCATTTCTCTTGCTAGTGAGATAGTTTATTTAATGTCATAATACATGAATGTCAAGTCACACAAAAACCCTGAATTTCACTGTTCTCACTTTGCTTTTTAGCATATCTTTTTCAGAGATATATAGACTCCTTGAATCAGCCTTTGAATTGTGTTTCCACGTGATATAAAGGCTTTATTTAGGTGGCAACCATTACTTTTGATTATTATAGGAATCAATTGATGTATAACTTTGTTCAAAAGCAGATACTCACCAAAATTACCCCCAAAACCTGGTGGAAACATTCCAGTTTGGAATTCCATTTGTAAATAGCTGTAAGATCTCTGATAAAAAATGTAAAATGCTGCCATGCAATGTTCATATTTGTACTTTGTAGTAATTTAAATTCTAGTTGATCAGATTTGCTTTGGCTCTCTTGCCCATGAAAGAACTAACAAAGCACAGAAACTCCTGTGATTTGTTTACCATGAACCATGAATTGAAACCCTCTGGCTTGTCTCTGCCAAGCAAGCCAAGAACCAGAAGCTTTCAACCAGTCTGGGGAACAAACCAAACGTTTTGGTCCCTGTTTCCTTGTAAATAAACTACCAAAAGACCTTTCAGGGTTTGTTTACAGCCCCATGCTGGGAGAAGGATTTAAACAGTAGTAACAACAATATGTAGCAATGGACACGTTAATTCATAGTAAGCCAGAATTTTGAACATTTCTTCTTTTACTTCAACATAGGTATAACTATCTTCTGGAACACTAGAAATTGAGCGTAAGATGTTTCAATTATTCCAATTGCTCAAATGTTATTCTTTGTTTTAATCAAAGCTATAAAATAATGTTTAATTTTTTTATTAAATCAATTCAAGTCTTGCTTATTTTATAGTTTCAATTTAAAAAACGAACTTCAGCAATTGGAATAATTGTAGCTAACATAATTTAGTTTTAAATAGTTTTTCATATGGCTTATACCTAGGAGTTTGGGCCTTCTAGTGCCAAGGTTCTTCCACTTTTGGTCCTGGGGTGGGACTGCTCCAGATAGATCTGGTATGCAATCTGGACTTCCTCCTAGACTCTTGACTCCTGTTGGAAGAACAGTTGGCAGCTCTGGTCAAGAGGCTTTGGCACACCTTTGGGTTATGTGCCACTTGCACTCATACCTGGACTGGGAGCCTCTGCTCATTGTCACTCATGCCCTTGTGAGCGACAGACCTCTGGTCTGGATTGCTCTAATGTGTTCTAGTGAAACTCCCCTTGGAAGGGCATTTGGAAGTTTCAACTGGTACAGAATGCAGCTGCACAGATAGTAAATGATATTGGGTACTTGGTACATGTAACACTGCTGCATTAGTTGCTGGTATGTTTCTGGATGCAACTAAAGGTGCTGATTGTCACCTTCAAAGCCCTTCATAGCTTGAGATTGGCATGCCTTTTCTGCCATAGTACTTGCCCTGTGGAACATTCTCCCTTCAGAGATTAGGATGGCCCCATGTTCGCTCTTTCTAAGACCTTGGAGTCATGGTTATATGCCTGTGCCTGGGGTCCCGAGTATGTGAAGCGTCCCATTTCCTGGATATCTACAGATCATAATTTTCTCAGCTGTGTATATTTAATTTTTGTATCCTTGTAATTTGGTTTTAATTGATTTTATGACAGTTCGCCGCCCAAAGTTACTTGTTTGAGATGGGTAGCTATATATATATTGAATATATCTCCATCAGATTTTAAAAGGCAAATCAGAGAGGACACACACATAAACACACAATGTACAAAACTACATGATTAAGTATGATTTTTAATTGTAACTTGATCAATACAAAATATCCTAAAGCCACAAACAGTTTTCAAGTCTGGCCTCTAGTTATGGAAGGACCTCCTAAATGAAAGTTCTAGATTACAGAAGAGGAAGTGGGTTGAAAGAAGAATAGTTTGTTGAATTATGTAAATTGTTTTGTAATCTTCCTGATTGCAAGTGTGTGGATATATGTAATAAATATTATACACAGCAAGACACGAACACACATAAAATTAGGTAACCAAGGTTGTTCAGTATTTATTAAAGAGCAGTCCCTAAACTAAAATGAAAACTGCTTGAATATCCATCTATTGTGACCAATGTAAAATAAAAAAACATTTTTTTCTGAAAGTTAGCTGTTATCCGTATTTGGTAGAAATTTGATTTTATTTTCTATCCCATGTTTCTTCCACTTAGGAGAAGAGAAGATAATTTAATTGCAAGTCAATGATCCAGTCTTTAAACAACCTGATCTCTTTTGGCACCAGAAAATACTGTTAGGACCATATATAACTTCCTGTGGGGCAATTTTACACATCAATATTGCAATCAAAACTCTGACTGAGAAGAGTCAAGTCAGGATAATATTATGGTTCCCCCACACCTTTTCCATTGAGAGAGATGTTAGAAGCTGGAAAGAAAATTTCTTTTACCAAGGATAGCTTACTTAATATTTCAAGAGGCTTTTATATGCAGTTGTTATTTACGGTAAACTGAAAATTTCAGTTACCAAACTATGAATTAATTTCAGTAGGAGAATCATCACACAGTTGTTCCTGGACCAGGTCTGGCCTCAAGAATCTCTATCACCTGTCAATTCAGAGACTAAGAAAAATGAGTAGTCATTCTGGCAATTGTAATGAATGGCATGTGTTTAGGAAAAATATTTAAAATATCTAGCTGCTATCAGGAAAAATCATAGACAATCCAATATTCTGTCTTTAATTTGTTTATTTTGAACTCAGTTGAGATACTCTTGCCAGTTGATTTTATATTGTAGAATTGTTTGCATATGCCGGTAATAAATGGACCTGGTTTAAATCCATCCTTGCAATAATTTATTTACAAATGCAATCACTAACTTGTTGGGAATCCTCATAAGCCTTCACCTATTTCTGTTAGGTTTCCCCTTCCAATTTTCTTATTTAGTAATCCCTAATGTACAATAGTCCTTCCCATTTTGGGTTTATAAGAAAAAAACTTCATTAGCATATGTCTATTTCAACCCTGTAAATGTCCAGATTAAATACTTGTTTCATAGTATTTAACAGATAATATATGATTAATCCTGGTGTTCTTATTCCAATTTTCTGAATTCATATAACACTCGAGTATAAACTAAGTACACAGGTTGAATCACAAACTATGTTTAAAACTTACTGATTTATTTGTGGTTCAGTGTATCATGCAAATACTACCACTATGGCCAAAGGGGAAAAATCAGTGTTACATTGCTTTTCAAATATCAAGATTTCAGATTTTTCTACATTTAACCATGGAAATTCAATCTATTTATAGTCTGCTTAGAAGCAGCTCTAGAGAGGCATTTGAAGCTTACCCATAGCCTATGTGCCATTGCAAGCTGAGAATAAGTTCTAGAAACTTTCAAACTTATTTAATGATACAGCAACTTCTTGACTGTTATTGATCAAAATGTAGAATCCTTTTTGGAAATTTTCAGTTTCAAAGACCATTCTTTAAAAGTTATAGAGGTTATCAAAACTAAGCTGATAATTGCATGAGTTGGGCAAACCATTATAAAAACACTCTTCAGGGGACCGAGGCTGGGTTATGAAACAAATGTATGTTTTTAATGCTTCTGTGTCCGAAGGGTGTGTTATTTTTGACTTTAGAGGAAATCTGCACTATAGTTCGCTGGGTAGTTGGCTCAGAAGGACTTTAAATATAATTCAAATTTGTTTAAACTAGAGTACGTGTACCATAATCCTTGTTCAAATAAAGACAAGATTAAACTGGCTGTTAGGAAGAATGATGCTAGGAAGTAAACATTCTTTGGTTGTTTTGAGCTGAAGTCACTGAAATGTCTTTGGTCAATGTCTGTACTCTGAACCAGCAATATGGCGTTGAGACAAACGATAAGTTAATTGAGTTGTGGCTCACAATGTCTGACCTCCAGGACTCTTATTACACTGCATGCTGAAATGCAGAAGTGGCTCCAAAAGAAAACTGCTACTTTTGAAATATTCCCTTCCTCCATCTTCTGCTACTCATATTGACAAATTTTGAATCTCGCTGTGTTTTATATATGTGTTCAGAGAGAAATAACTGAAAAGAGTTATTCTCAGGTATTAGGGTAATTGGGAAAGATAAATGCATATGTTTAATGCAGATAATTGGGAGGCTTAATAAACTTGTTATATTTAGGATTGCTTGCTCTCTCTTGGGGATCTTCTTAACTGTAATGCAATGAATCCTACTGGGATCTCTTTGTAATCCATATACTGCAAAGGAGTATTCAGTCCCCCAAGATTCATAACGATTGTTAATTTCTCAAAAGAAAATTTGGTAGTTAAAAACAAGGGGACCTGGTACCATAGATACTTTATTTCTATAATAAACATTCACTGGATAGGTCATCAGATTTCTTAATCTTTCTCTGTCTCTACCCCCATTTATTGTTCCTTTATTCTTTAAGCAACATTTTATGTCACTTACCTCATCTTTTAGCTATCTACATCGAAATAGTTAGTTTTTAAACAGAGCTGTATTTTACTCTTCCTTTTTTCTTTTTGCAATTGGACTTCACTACTAGCACTTTTTTGATATTTCTTTCAGAATCAGGAGGATGCAGACACATTTAGCATTTTTGTTTCGAGGAAGAGTGCATACAGCTCTCTATACATATTTGAATTTGCAGTATACCTACTTTGCATTTATTTCCTCAAAGACCTTTGTACTTTGACCGATTGCTTGCCATAATACATTGTTTTAAAACAAAAATCAGCACAGAGAAAGTTAGCTACTAGTCCATATGCTGGGTGGAAGGGGTTGTTTGGTAGGTGTTTTATTTTAAATTGTGCAATACTGTAAATACATTACACTACCACATTTTATTGCTTTCCATTAAGATCCTATGCTCCATAATATGGTTCACACCTAGGACTAAGTCATAGCATGGATTTTGGGCTTAGTGTAATGTGCAAATCACCTATTTGTATTGAGTGCAGAATGGGCTATTGTAATATATTCAATAAAACAAGGTTTACAAATTCTAATCTAGCAATTATGTGAAAATAGTCTCCTTTTCCCCCCCTACAGAATTTAGTATTATATGGAATTGGGTATCATACCACAAAAGTCATGCCTCATTTGTAGCAATTGTCTGATGCAGTCTGTGGTTCTTTATTATTATAATTATTATTATTATAATTATTATTATTTATTATTATTTATTATTTATTATTAATTATTATTAATTATTAATTATTAATTATTATTATTTAATTAAATTTATAGTGCCACTTATTTGCCCATGGCGACTCAAGGCGGCTTACAGAATATATAAAAAACACATTTAAAAATAATAAAACTGATTAAAAGATCAATAAATTAATGTAAATAAAATCATCCCCACCTCCCGCCCCAGCGACAGCCAATCATATGAGCCATTTAATGGTTCCATCCTGTTCTGGGTTCCCCAGGCCTTTAGTTGTGTTTATATAATCGCATTCTCATTTTAGGCATCAGCAATACAACACTGTGACATTGATAGACTAGGTAGGGTAGGTACTAGCCATAGGCAGCATTGGTAGGCTGTTCTTTAGATTTTTTGGGATATTCCCAAAGGACATTTGATCTAGACTTATAAAAATATAGTAGTTCATAAATACTTGAAGGACCCAATTTGTTCTGTGCTATTATTTGCCTATAACTTGGGAGGAAATTGAATTTGTATAAATTCAGCCCTATGGGCAATCCTCGATTTACCACCACAATTGGGACCAGAATCTTGGTTATTGAGTGAAGTAGTCATTCAGCATGATGCCCATGACCAATTTGCTCAATGACTGCAATCCCAGCTCTTCCAAGTTGCAGTTGTTGAGCAGTTGTGTGTGGGGTTAAGTGGAGTATGGGATGCCTCAGGCTGGGGAGACTCTGGAGGCCTTGACTAGTTATAGGGTTCACTGGTGCAAGCAAAGTTGCTGTGGGGCACTTGGCCTCAGCCAGTTGCAGGGCCCCGCAACATACAGCAATTGTTCCATTTGCATTTTATGTCCAGCCAACGCAAGGCGCCTTCCTACAAAGGCGGCCTTGCACCATTCTATAAGTGGGCATCATTTTTTCAAGGCCTCCTGGGTGTGTTGAAATGGTGAACATGATCTGCACCCCACAGGAGTTCAATTGCTCTTCAGGCACAGAAGGAAACTCCTCCAATGTGGTGCAGGAAGTCCAAAGTCCCTTCCTGTACCTTACCCTGTTTCCCTGAAAATAAGACCTCCACGAATAATAAGCCCAATCAGGCTTTTGAGCACATGCGCTAAAATAAGCCCTCCCCAAAACATAGTAGCAGCCATGAGGTGACTGCCTCCTGCACCTCAAAAATAATAAGACCTCCCCAAAAATAAGGCCAAGCACTTATTTCAGAGGTCAAAAGAAAATAAGACCTTTTTTGGGGAAACATGGTATTGGGTGCAGGAAGTTCCTTTCCATGCATTGAGTTAAGCTGATGTCCTTCCGCAGGTTGCAGAAATGGAGCTTAGATCTTCATGATCTAAGCTTTGTTTTTGCATCCCATGGAAGAATGTCAATTCTTCTCAGCCAGCAGTTATTTCGGCCAGCCCCTAGAGACTGGAAGGAATCCTCCTGGCATGCAACCTTCTTCAACTCTATGTATGAACTGTATTCAAGGGAATACAGTTGAAAAATTGTTAAGGTTAAATATGGATTAAGATGAGGCATATAAACAATCAAAAAATTTCTTATGTTTCCTCTTCTCTTTTTTCTCTTCACAGCTTCTTACAAACCTCCATAATGAGTTAATACAATGTTGTTTCTTATTTATTTTATCTATTTGTTTCTTTTATTATTTTTACAAATAATTCAAGATGATGAATATTTCTAACACCTTCCTCCTTCTATTTTCCCTGCAACAACAATCCTGTGAGGTAGGTTGGGCTGAAAGAGAATGACGGGCTAGCTGGTTTTCATACCTAAGATTGGACTAGAAGTCATTGTCTCCTGGTGAATGATCTCAAACTATCACATCTTATAAAATTTAAAACAAAAGGGTTGGGGCCCCTTTTCATTTTTTTTCCATTGTCAACAGAATATGCAATACAGTAACAAAAACAATATAAGGATTTTATATTCCCAAGGAGGTACACCAAAATGTTACTGCAGGGGTAATAACTTATTTTTTATGTTATTTATTGAATTCGTAGACTACCCTATCCCTGACTACTCCGGGCAGCTTTACAAAAATTAAAGCAACAATAAATATAAGCAACTCGGCAATAAAAACAACATCCCTTTAAGGAATAACCCCCCACCCCACAATTAAATTTCTTACAACTCTCAGAGCCTGTCCATCACCCTAACTCGAGTCCTGCAAGAAAATACAGGTTTTAAAGAGCATTTGAAAAGAGGGAAGGTGTTCCAATTTGCACTTTTTTTCTTTTGAATCAAATTGAGTTTTTAACTTATATTGAACTTCAGCTGACTCAAATCATATATAAGTGTAAATTTTTTGATTGATATAAAAATAAGTGTACTTAACCTTAACCATTGACATCTGGCAGTTCACTTAAAAGACCGAAAGCTAGGATACATAAGCCTGACTACCTTTTTTCTACTGTCCTGTTGGCACACCCTAAACCAAGTTGGTCAGATGAACTGAGGATGATTTGGGATACCCTGCAAATAGGACTTGTCCATCTGTTCAGAATGCCAGAGTCAACACAGAGTTGGCAAAGTTAGAAATATCTTTTTATTAAATGTTCAAAAATCATACGCCCTGGTTGCTTTTACCATTCACCCCATCATTCAGTTTATCCATTGTCTTTTAACAGAAACTTATGGGCCTTTTTCCCCCTATGTCTTAATAAGTCCTGCTTTGGTATAATTCCTTACTGAGGCATCTCACTTTTCTGACTACTATTTAAAACATTTCTACTCAGGTCTGCTAGAATAGCAACCACACTTATATACCGCTTCAGTGCTTTGCAGTCCTCTAAGCAATTTACAGAGTCCGCATATTGCCCCCAACAATCTGGATCCTCATTTTACCCACCTCAGAAGAATGGAAAGCTAAGTCAGGATTGAACTGCTGGCAGTCACCAGAATTAGCCTGCAATACTGCATTCTAACCACTATGCCACCACGGCTCTTGTAGTAAGTAGGTGGATCTAGCAACTCCATTAGGCATATATAATCTTAATTGGTTGTTATTCTATTATACAATGGCTATGCCTTTTAAAAACAGTTGCATGTAACATCACCCAGATGGCCAATTTCTGCTCCAAGACACTCTGAAGACAGGGCAATTTCTAGTGGAAATGCAGCAGCTTGAAGAGTGTTGTTGTCCTTCCCCCACCCCATCCCCAGCTTGGCTGCTTTTTCTTGCTGGGTTTTCAAACTCCTGTCTTTCTTATAAAGAATAAACTGACACCACCACCACCCCCCAGGGAAGCAAACCATCTTTTATTGGGGAAAACAGTAGAGAAAGGGTTAACTGTAGACCGATTCTGTCTTATAAATTGTCTCATCCAGAATATATTTGCAGTGGAAATAAAGTGAACTAACTTTTTATGCAATTTTAAAGTATTCCGTAGTTGATTCTGGAAAACACAGAATTTGAGGTGATCAGATCACAATATCTGTGACAAGAAGCAGTAGTATAGTTTTTATTTGTGCATTCTTTGCGCCTCTTGAAAAATAAAATTCATTGAATTTAGTGGTGCTTCATCTCAGAAAAGAATTGCCATTCTAATCTTTAGATCTTAGATAGCTATTTCCACTTTCATCTCAACTTGAATCATGGAGTCCAGACACAAATTCAGTTGCCACTGAAAAAACATTCCTTAACATCTCATTAAACATATCCTAAGTATAATAATTAGTATTTTGTGGCATGGCCTTTTTGCTTGTTTATTTTTGTTCTCTCTACAGAGGAAAGAAACTTTAAAAATATTTGAAGTTTCTATCTCTGTGCTTTCCTCATTATATTAAAAGACAGATAAGCAGAATCAACCAAATTATTATTGAGGCTTGCACATCCTCCCATCTCTGCCAACTCTTGTCATAATAAAAGTGTCCTCCTTCACTGCACTAAGGATAGAAATGACAAATTAACACACCTACTGTATTTTTATTTTAATCTGAAAATATTAAGCCCTGCAAAAATTTGTTCTCTGTATGTGTAAATAATGTAGACATGATTATATTGGACAGAAAGAAGCTTGCTTTGATGAAAGCCTAAGATTAGGAAGAATTAAATACTGTAACTGTTGACATCCACAAATTTATGGATTTTTGTTTTTGTTTTTCTGGTAAATAATTTCAGTAATCTAAATTAATGACAGAGCTCCTGACAAGTTTCTATTAACACAAAAATAGACTGAAATATTGCCTTTAATATACTGTAATTGTATGTAGCTTATTATAGTCTAAAAGGATGATGAAGAGATGCTGTATTAACATGCTGCTTACTAACCCACTCAAAACGCTCTGGATCCTGTTGTATGATGTCTTCATGACTATATCTATCACCTTTGTTTAACCAACTTCTTGTCTTTCAATGTATTAGTCTCAAGGATGGTTTCTAGTTCTTTGCCTCTATCTTTGATTTCCAGCAATCCTGGATTTTTGAAGGTAGTCCGTCATCCTATTTTGTTCTGGGCCCATTTCTTTGCCTTTTCTCACAACTACCGGTACTGATATTTCTGATGGAAAAATATTTAAAATCCGAAGGGTTCACAAACTTTTAAGCACCACGGTATGCCATTTTCACCTCCTTTATTATCTATACCACAGTCATCTTTTAATTAGACATAAAAGCAGGAACCCATTGGATTTTGCAAGGGAAGTGAAAAACATTTCCAGAGAAAAAAGCAAGTTAGTTAGTGAAGGATTCTTGGGTTCAGAAGTTGGAGGTTTTTTTTTTTGCATTTAGATTAACAAAATTGTGGAATGCAATTTGCTATATTAGTGGATTCTCTGCCAAGATGTCTGCAACTGATTGTTGTTGCCATTCATAAGAACCAAAGTCTTCAGTTTTCCTGAAACAATCAATTTGGCAACTTTTTACTAGCTTGGAATTCATATAAATAATTTGTAAGTAGAACATGTAAGGCTTTTGTCAAGACAGTTTTTAAATACATTTCTTAAAGTAAGTAAGTAGGGGAAGTGTGAAGTGTGTCTGGATTTCTGGGAATGAAGTAATGTTTATCTGCAACACACTAAAAAGCATGTGTGTGTGTGTAATTATAAATAAATCAGAGCTTTTTATCTCTCTCCCCCCCCCTCCATTTGTTGAAAAGAGAGCACTCTGCCTCCCTTTGCACTCTCCCTGCTGCTCCTACTGCGGTTTGAGGGAATGCAAGTCTGGAAATGATTTCAAGCAAATGTTAGAAGTAAATAAAGCATGTTTGGGGGGAAGGGAGGAAGAGAGGTAGAGAGGGCAGTCCAGTATGACGTTTTGTTAAGAAAAGGAAGTGAAAGAGGCATTTCAGTCACCATCTATAGTCAGTATAATATCACTCAATCCAGCCACTGAAAATGTCTCTAATGCTGTTTAGCCACTTTGAATATTTGAAGACGTGTTATCAATTTCCTGACTTCAGTTTGTTAATATGCACCCCGTCCAAATTATTCAGAAGAATTATTGATTGTGTATTATCAATTTTTCCATACTGCAATGTTTCTCAATCTTAGCAACTTTTAGATGTGTGGATTTCAACTCCCAGAATTTCCCAGTCAGCATGGATGACCGGGGAATTCTGGGAATTGAAGTCCACATAGCTTAAACTTGGTGTGGTTGAGAAATACTGCCATGGTGTAATTCCTAAAAGGAATTCTTCTCTTGCAGAAATTTACCTCAACTCTTTCTATCTTTTTACAATGATTTTTTTTGCCAGTCCTCAGTGAATGAAAAATATGCTTTACCCATCAATAACTTGAACTAAATGCACATAAACATTGCATAGGTTATTGTGCTTTGGATATGAAAATTAGTCTTTGTGTTGGTTTCTATTTATGCAATAGGAGGAGAATCTAAGAGCAGTTGTTTGTTTTCTACGTACAAGCATTCACCTTCTTTAATATGGGAATACAGTATAATACTCTCTTTATTTATTCTCCTTTATTGGTACAGTACTGGTTTTTCAAAACTATAAATGCATAATATTGATTTTTCCAGATGCAATTCATGTCAGATCATTTGTCTTGGTGCAACAGGTACAATTATCTGTCATTCTACAGAAGATATGAAATCAATGTCCAAAAATAATACTATATAACATGTTTATTTGTGTTTGTACTTTATCTTATATTTCAGACAGTTGTTTCCTAAATTGGCTTCTATCAATTTTCTGGCATCCTTTTTATACATACTGAAGTTTAAGTTATCTAACTATTAGTCTACAAGATAGGCTGGTGTAGAAAACATTTCTTAAGGTTTGAAAGTAACTCATGAGAGTTTTACTTCCTACTTATTTTATCCTGCCTGCTGTCACCTGTGGTCATACAGGTTTTGAAACAATACAAAACCTGTTTAACCAGCTTATCAGGTGAGAAAAAGAGATGAATATGCCTGCAATGAGCTTCAGTCTCTCACTTAAGCCACTTATTTATTCCAGCCACAGATACTCAGGTTGTATGTAAACAGTGTAGTTACATTTTTTTTAAAGTCTGAATTAATGAGCAAATTGTGTGACAGGAACTGAAGCCATTATGCCACAATAATCTGGGACCAGGAATTAAACAGGGATTGTGTTCTTCCTCTAGGTCTTTTGTGCAGCATCATTGTCTAAAACGACACTTCACAGTTGTTGTTGTTGTTTAATATACAATCTGGAAACTGATCCAGAATGGAGAGTAACTGCAGGGCACATAGAAGTTCAAAAAGAATGAATCTGAGAAAGTGCTGCTACACTTATTTAGATTTTGCTGTGGTGCCCCAAGATCTGATGGCTGCTAGTTCTGATTATTTCAGTGGATGTGACAAAATTCATGGCAGAATAGATCTATCACAGTGATGGGATTTGATGTCTAGCCAGACATCAGAAGCAAATGCAACATTGAAAACAAATTACTGAGGATGGAGGTTAAATACTTGTTTGTGGTTTTCCAGAAGCATGAATTAGTCACTTTGAGAAACTTGATGTTGAACCAGATGGGCCTTTGGTCAGATTTAGCGGGATTGTCCTTATAATGTGTGCTTTCTCTGTTGTGGCACCTGCTTTCTCCAATGACACACACACACTCACATTATTTAGTTTCCATTCTAATGACATCCAGAAAATCATTAAAAACTTGATTGTTCTCTTAGGCCTTGGGTTAGAGTATTTGCAGAGTCCCTGTGGCTTTGGTTATTATTGTTGTCTTCTGTCAGCAATGGGTTTCTTTTCTATATATGTTTTTTCTAATTTTCATTATAAAATTCTTCAAGTTGTTAAGGGAGCAGGGCAGCCTCAAAATTGAATTGAATTAATTAAATAATTGCTTAGGGACAAAGATGGACTGGAAGTTAAATAGAGTCTTCATAATCAAACCTTGCTCATTATCTGGATAAAATTAAGTTACATTAATTTTCTTTGAACATTTATAGACCTGGCAGCATAAGGAGCTGTTACAATGAATACTTTTCATGTATTGGAGCAAGTCATAGCATTAAAAAAACTCATTGGTAATTTTTTAGAAATATTGTTTACTGTTTGACTTATATGAATTAGTTTAACAGCTAGTTTTATTTCAAGAATGAGGGATACAATCAAATTACGGTACATATAATACGGTACTGGATGCTTTTTAAAAAAAAATCAAATGGTAGAATCCAGAGATATGGAACCCTCTACAGCAGCAGCCCCCAATCTTTGGGGTACCAGGGACTGGTTCCATGGAGAGAGACTTTTCCGCAGACTGGCAGGGGCATGGTTTAGTGTGCTGCCTGTATCCCACAGATGGGACTTCGCTTGTTTGCACGGACCGATTTCTGGCACGCTGTGGCCTGGTGCCAATCAATGAACCAGGGGTTGGGGATCCCTGCTCCACAGTACAGGTAGTCCTGGAGTTACAATGGTAATTGGGCTGGACTTTCCATCACTAAGCAATGCAGTTGTAATGTGCAAAGTCACATGTCTACATCACTGAGCAAGAGCAATCCCAGCAGTCTCCATTGCTGTTGTCAACCAAATCCCATTGGTTGCTAGGTGAGAATTGAGCCCAACCCAATGATTCCTCACTTGGTCTCTCCTGGTCTTAGTAAAGTAAGGGACTGCCTCTTCTTCAACTCCCCCAATCACCTATCTCCCCTCTCTCTCTGCCCTTGACACACACACCCCTGCCCAGCAACATTCCTTGGTGGTGGCAGAATCTCTAGAATTGAAGAAGAGGCCCAGGGTTTTTAGTAGTCTTATCTGGCTGTTACTGCTCAAGGGGTTCTACTTCAGCCCCACTGCTGCTAGGAAATGCTACTTCAAGACCCACACCACCCAACTGCCACAGAGTAAAGCACCAGCCACCCTGTGCTCTGCAGGCCCTGCCATACTCAGATAACCTTGATTGTCTCTCCAATGCTGATGAGATATGCCTGGTGTGGCCCTATGCAGGTCCCTTCCAACTCTATTATTCTGTTCTGTTCTGAAGCAGCTGCTGGACACGTAAGACCTTCTAGCCAAGGCCAGTCATGCTGTTCTCCAAATAACACACCACCATTCTCATGATGTTTCAGAAAGCTTCTAAAGTCACAAATGACAATCTTGTGACCACAGGGGCGCTGCAATAACTGGAACCTCAAGGAATGTTCATACACCCATTTTTTTCAGCACCATTACAACTTTCAACAATAGCTGTATGCTGGATGTAAGCCAAGGGCTAACTGCATTTTGGAAAAAATCTTACTTGCCACATTTTTCATCAGCTGGAATTTGTTCATTGGTTAGAGAGTCCCCAAATGGTGTTGTAATCAATCTATTATGGATGTGAATGAAATATATACTTCTATCATATACACCTTTTCCATGAAAAAAGCAGTTAGTGTTCAGAAACTGTTTAAAACATGCTCCTTGACACAATTTATACCACCTTATCCATGCACAAAACTAGCTCCAAGAAAATTTGGGTTATATCACTACGTTTAAGCCTTAGCTTTGGGCTTCTGCAATCACTTTGGACTCAAATGAAAAAGAGAGATCAAGTTGGATGGTGCTGGCACATGGATGATGCTCTTATATCTGGAATTGTCAGGTGCAAATAACTAGGAGCATTTGCTGAGTTCAAAGCATATAAAAGTTTATTAAAACAAGAATCTACCATAGTCAATTAATAGTCAAAGCTAAGTCGGTGCTAGATAAAGTTGATGGAATTTGCGGGGGTTGGACTTAGGTCTTTTGTGACAATGCAATGACTCTAAACTGATGACATGCTTAACCCCGCCTTCTAGCTCAGTATCTTTTCCTACAGGAATCTTCTAGTAATTTCACACAGATGCTGAAATATACTGAGAACACAAAAACTTTTTAAGCACCTCTCACCTCTCACATAATGCTTTATGGAGCAAAGGAGAGAGGGGTTCATCAAAGAGATGGTTCTAACTTCTCTAGACTGCTAATGCTTATTCAGCCAATGAGACTAATATACTGAATTTTGTACATAAATGAAAAATGTTGGTAACTACCTAGATACTTTACAGTAATCAACCACAGGATGAAACATAGTTTGAACTTGCTTAATTTCTCAGGAACAGCTTATACATAAAGCTATTTTTGTTTTAGATTCAACTATGTTTACCGCTAAGCATCAAATGGCAGCGAGCTTGTAATGCAAGAGGGAAGTTTATAGGTTGACTTTAATGGAATCTCTTAATATTTTCTCATTTTCATTTATTATTCCACTATACATTTTAGGATGAGGAACAATATACCTGAAATCAGAATAAAAATAACAGACACTATTGCCATTTTACTGATCATAGATTACTTTTGTGATTTTATCAGTTGATATTTTAAGGCTCTGAAAGGCTAAAAGTGGTCCTTCTGTTATAGTCTGGGGCACTATAAAAACTAGGTCTTGTTGATGCAAAATCCCCTGGAGTTCTTCCCGGTATAAGAACTGGTGGGAGTCTGAGAAAATGACATACTCCATACTCTGGAAAGGGAGTTCAATATCTCTCCCTTCCTGGTCTCTACACTTCATCCCAAGATCCAGGTACTAAATTCTTAGTGCTTCAGCTGTTACTACTCTATAGTAAAACTATCCTACTCAAGAGGGCTTTTTCACAGTTATATCATACGAACCAATTGCAGACAATCCTGGATTGTGATCCTTGTGTCTCAGTTTAATGTCCTTCACAGAGTTGTTGGGGGGCATGCTGAACAAAAAACCAGATATAAATTTAAATAAGTATCCAATGTAAGACTATGTCAGCCTTGTCCACACTTAGCTATTTAGCCTGGTAGATTTAATAAGTTTTTATAGGCATAGGAGTAGAGGAATTGCTCCTAAAACAAATGTAGTTAGAATTGATAAGTAAGTGGTAGCCATTAATAGCTATTGCAAGAAGTAACACTTATCCAGGAGCAGAAGTGTTTTGCCAGTGGCTTCACACTGTTAATTAATAAAAAAATTATACTTGCTTTGACTACCTGTATCTGTAGTCTGTTGACACAGATTAGACTATAGTGGAAGCAGTCAGTTGGTTGATTGTGTCTTTGTTGGGTTACTGCAATGATCATTGTGCAAGTTACTTCTAAAGTGTCTTCACATATTCTGGTTTGGTTGGTTCAGATTTTGGCAGCAAAAATGTTGGTAAGCACTTATGGAGCTTCACTGATTACCAATCTGTCCCTAAATACAATTTAGAGCAGTAGTAATTACATTAAATCCTTAAACAGCTTAAATCCAGGATGCCTTAGGGACCACCTTCTTCTGCAAAGATCTATTCATGCAGTAGGAACAGATAGACTGAGCCTTCTCCAGATCCCAGTTACAAATTAGGCTCAGTTGACACAAATGAAAGACTTTAACCATAATTCCCCAACTATAGGATCCTTTGAAGGAAGCTATGATATCTTGATTCTTACTTCATCTATTCCAGAAAGCTTTTGCTTTACTGGGGAGATGATATATCTTATTCATTTTCTGTGCCTGCTCTCTGTTTGAGCGTGGTGGGGGGTATTTTAATGGAATGTTGTTTTATAATTTAAAACTAATGGTGGGGCTGCTGCCGGTTCAGGTGAACTGGTAGTTCTGAGCAGCGGATGGGCCTGTCCACCCGCCCTGGCGCTATCCCGTCCTATATCACCATGTTTTTGAAGCCACACGCATGCATGGAAGGCTGCATGCATGCACGGATGGCGCTCTCACACATTTTCAGTGCTAGGCAAACCGGTTGTTACATTAAGTGACGCCCACCTCTGCTTAAAACCAAATACTAAATTGCTATGTCTTCTAATGAAAATACTATATGAGTGAAATAAATATTTCTTTATATTTCTGTATAGCAACATATAATTGGTGAGACTGACTACAGTAATTGAGGTTAGGATGAGTTACAATCCTGTTTCCCTCACTTTGATGTGAACTAGAAGCCGCACAGAAGAAGGATTAGTGACACTTTACTGTTTAACATGATCTGGAGGACTACCCAGAATTCTGTCTTTAATTTCATTAGGGTACTTTTTTGTGTGAGGTGTTGCAAGGAAAGAACATTTTACATTTGGTAATCCATTTGAGAATGCTGTATGCTAATATTAGCTAATGTATGCTAATATGCTGGCAACTGACTGTTGCAAGTAGCTTACCCTGACTGTTAGTGGTTATTCTATTATAGTATCATTATGTTTTTAAAATGTAACTATGTTTTTGGTAGATGTTCTAGAAGAAAAAGATTTAGTAAAGAATTGTTACCAGAAATACTACAAAATTTTCTTTAAAAAAAAGAGAAAACAACATAATTGACTCTAAGCTATAGGGTTTATTTTGAAGGTGTTTTTCTTTTTATTCAGTTTGAACAGTTCTTAAGGGGGAAATGTTGCTTTTGGATCTTATTTAGAAATATGGCTGCATAGGCATATTTCTGCAGGAATCCCTCTTCAAAAAGCTGTTGTCTGACCCTTCTTCTTCCACCCCCATTCCACATACACAGCTGAAGGGAAGAGGTAGTATCCCTGCTGGTTATGCATTGAAATGGAGATTTCCTGGATTCCCAGTGGAATTCTTGCAGACTCTACAAATCCCTTCCTGTAGGGAGATTTTAATTTTCAGTAATATGCACTACAGTATGCTTTATTGTTGTTGAGATTTCCTCATGTATATAGCTCTTTACTTATTTAACGGAAAATATGTTCATTGTGACGTCGAGTAAACTCACTTAAAAGCCAAGCTTCCTTCCAAATGCGCATGTGTATGATTATTGCCACTGTGGTTGTGTTATATTAATGTCGTAGTCTACAGTATGGAATGCTAAACTCTCCAGAGAGCTGGTATTCTCCTCTTCTCTCTCCCCCCCACCCACCCCAGTGTTGCTGCAATAATCTCTGGTTCTTTTTGCTTTCATTCAGTCCCGACATTTTCTGGGGGGAAAGGAACAAAATACCTAAATGAAAAACATTCCTTAAAAGACTACTCTCAAGAATGTTCAATAGTTCAAGTAACTTCTAATCCTTATTTTGTCTTTTCTCCACTGCTGTTGCTTTGCATTTCTATGTACCTGTCCTTTAAAATGGTATCCTGGTGTAAACACTTTTTTTCGGTTTTGCAGGAAAACCTTTTTCAAAATGAGGGTTTTGTAGATGTTGCCTTTGTAGTCACTGACTTCTATAGAGGTTTTCCAGTGGTCATGACAATAATTTGGTAATTAACAGTAGAGGCCAACAAATCCTTCACTAAAAGGAAAGAATAATTTAAAGTATTGTGGTTTCAATTACTTTCCCAGCTTTTATTTGCTGCAGCCTCAGGAGGTTGATGATAAAAATTATGAATATATCAAAAGAATAAATCCACATGCTGCATTTGAAAAAGAATGTTGCTGTTTTTAATTCCTATTCGGGCATTTTCAGACAAATTTGTATATACCCAAGATCAAAGAGAAACAATGACAATTGTTCTGAAATCATAATAGACTGAGTTTTTATTAAACACTCAGTTGCAGAGTACATACATCAGAATCAAAATTTTGTGTAAACCCAGCTAACTATCTCTAGCCCAGCCAATTATCTCTATTTACTAGTAAAATTCTCATCACTATGAACTGAAGATTGAGAGAACCTCTGAAGTGGCTTTTGAAGTGAAAGGGGAGGCTGGTTGTATCTGGTTTTATCTGTTTTAGTGGTTTATGTTTAATATTTTTCATGATAGTGAATGGCAATATTTATAAAAGTAAGTAAAATAATCTTAAGAAAGCTTTAGATATAGCCAGTCTTGCTTCCTCATTTGGTGACATTATTGAAGAGGGAGAACAGGCTTTTAAGTTCATTAATTTCAGCTCCTTTTAATTTGGTGATGTAGAATTTATCAACAACTATTTTTGTGTATCTGTGTCATGATGTGAGACGTGAACAACATTGAAGTTACGGATCCTAACATAGCTTAATGATTTTGAGAATTTTCAGAGAAATTACAATTGTTCATAAGAACAAAGAGTCATAGTCACCACAATAAGTAGATTTTTTTTTAATGTTATAATGGTTGTAAGTTTTACTTTTTGATAATATCAAAGGGAACTTGGAAAAAATTGATATGGAAGAGAAGTGAAAAAAATGAAAGTGAAAGTAGACTGCAAGAAAAGAAAGCATGAGTTCTGTAGACTTCTCAGTTGACTTTGCTTGTTGGGCCACCCAGAGTCACATTCCATGAGATGGATGGCCAAATAGATTTATTAAAAAATAAAAAAGTTCTAGGACTTCATTAAAGTGATGCATCCTTCAAGTTTCACGATAAGCATAATATTATGAAGGTTTCATATGTAGGAAATTTGAATTCCTGTTATACTTAAACTACTAATTTGATCTGCTAAAATGCAGTTTTCTCCCATTTGGAGTCAATGAGGTAGACTTACTTAAATATCTCAGGCAGAGCACTGCATGGATTTCAACTCCCAGCATAACATTTTTTCCCTCCTGAATTCCAAAGGTAGATCATAGTTATAAGCTAATTACAGTGTAGCCTGTTGGCAATCATAGATGACATTTACCTATGTAACAAGCTGTTAGTTTTCATGAGATGGCACTCTTGGGTTCTCTGTACTTATCTGCCCGAAATTTTTTTCCCCTAGAATATGTCCCTATGCATTTGAAGATCCAATACATTGTCTTATAGGAAAAAGAATTGTGTGTTCCACAGACATTGTGTTTTAATTGCAGCCTGTAATTATGCTGACATGGAAATCACCAAGGATTAATTTCTCTGCTAGAAAGGATAAAATGTGAACATTCAGTCATAAAGTAAAAGCTCTCTAAGAGGTATGGTAGTGTTAATTTTGAAGTAAAGTTTTAACAATGTGTCTTTAACCTAGCCTCTTTTTGTTGTTGTTTGAGGGTATAACATCAACTAAATCAGCTTTCATCAACGTAGATGCCTTGCAAATGGAGTGTTGTTGTGTTTTTTAATTCCTCATTCTGGAAATTCTTAAGACCTGAAATCTACAAATCGGGGTACACCTAAGTTCTGAAAGTTTGAACTGAATGGTTGGTTTTTGGGAAGAGAACCATAACTCAGCAGTATGTGTGTGTGTGTGTGTTGAACATCCCAAATTTTGCTCAGGGTATTCCCTACAATTCCTGGCCTACAGTTCTTCTGACTGCAGTAAACAGTACTGCCCCAAAAGATCTGAAGGGCACCAAGTCGCCTTCCCATTATAGAAGATGCTGAGATAGATGAGCAAATTGTCCAGCCTGGCAAATTGTTCCACTCCCTAGCCTTCAGAGGCCACTTGTTGGTTGCAGAAGATATGGAAAAAATGTTTTCCTAACTCTAAGAATTATCAGAATTTTGAAGCTTTGCCCAAGTCTCATAACCCTCCCATAGGGATATCACAACCCCCTTCATTGTTTATAAGAAAGGCAATGTATGCTTCCTCTCTAGAAATAAAATAACAGGTCTCCCATTGAGACGTGTGTAACACAACACTGTCGTGTGATTTCAGTGAACAATATAGGTAGTCCTCGACTTACAACAGTTCATTTAGGGACCATTCGAAGTTACAACAGCACTGAAAAAGGTGATTTATGACCGTTTTTCAGACTTAACTACCATTGCCGGATCCTCATGGTCACGTGATCAAAACTTGGATGCTTGTCAACTGACTCATATTTATGATGGCTGCAGTGTCCGGTGTCATGTGATCTCTTTTTGCCACCTTCTGACAAGCAGAGTCAATGGGGAAGCCAGATGTACTTAACAACCGTGTTACTAATTTAACACCTGCAGTGATTCACTTAAGAAGTGTGCCAAGAGAGGTCGTAAAATGGGACAAAACTCATTTAACAAATGTCTCACTTAACAACAGAAATTTTGGGCTCGATTGTGGTCGTAAGTCAAGGACTACCTGTACTTTCGGAGCCATGTTTTGCCTATTGATGTTTAATGGCTGAATAAGCAGAATAAGAACCAATACTTGGAACATCCATATGTTTTTGTCTTTTTATTTTACATTGATACTTGGGAATTCCACACTTAGTGGTTAAAATGTATAGAGCAGCTGATTTCCAAGAACCTTGACTGTTCTCTTCCTATCAGTGTCATTTCTACTTCACTTTTTTTTAAAAGCACTACAAACTGAGGTTGCTTCAATTCTATTGCAAATGGTGCCTCTAGGAGACTTTTCCTTGTTTCACAAGTGTGTGATGTGTCTCTGGGTGCGATTTCTAAAAATAGGTGCAACACTGAATGTTATTGCATCATAAATTGAGCTAGAGCTACTGTTGGCAGGAAGCATCCCCTTGCTTTAAGTAGAATGAAAACTGTGGCTAGCTCCTCATATTATTACAGTCAATTCTGTGTACATTTGCACAGCTGTTACTGAAACATTTAAACATTCTTATTGCCAGAAATATGTTCGCCTCTGTTCTGACAAATAAAAAAGAGGTGGAATAAGAAACCCAGGCAAATATTTTTTTCCCTTAGAATCCAAGCTATGTTACAGTAAGCATGTTTTTGTCTTTAAGCCCTCGGCTTAACTTTTTCCTAATTTAGCAAATTGTTTGGAAAATAAGAGCCCCATTCTTGGCTCTTCATATTTTTTATTTTTGCTTCAAGATTTTGGCTGTCCTGAAACCATTTACTCACAAGTAATTTCTGGATTGTGGCTTCTCAGATTTCATAATAATAATAAAAACATTTAAACACAGCTAACTTGAATATGGAGAAATGTAATAGGTAAAATACCCCTCTCCTCTTAGTATAGCATATGAATATCTCCCATCCTTTCCCTGACATGCCAGGAATACCTCAGACTTTTGTGAAAGCATTTCACACTTCCCCCAAAAGCTTATACTGTACTGAAGAATATTTACAAAGAATAAGTGAGCACAGTTGTACTTTTGGATCATATATTATAAATAATGCAGCACATTTTACAGGGTGATATCAAAAATACTGGCTTATGGCAGCAAGATAGCATGAGTATATGAGACTTCCAAGTGTGGGAGTTGGGGCGTATGGATAAACTGCAGACAGATTAGTCACAGTGTCTATAAGTCATTATTTAAGGCATCGAATGATGGGAAGTAAAATGAAAACAAACTGTAAATAATACACAAAATTTCTTCTGTTTTTTTTAAAATTTGTTAAATTAAGAAAGATTTATAAGGACTCTCGTTCCAAAAGGGTTTCAGACCCAGGCATAGTATAGATCAGTGATGGCAAACCTTTTGGACACCAAGTGCCCAAACTGAAAGGTGCATGCACACCAGAGGTGGGTTCCTACCGGTTCTATCTGGTTCTGTAGAATAGGTAGTAACTCCGCAATGACGTCATGGAGCCAGTTCCTTCGGTGTCTCTGTGGGCACCACCATTTTGGATTTTGCTTCTGCGAATGCGCAGAAGCTATTTTTTGATTGCCGTGCGCGCATGCTCAAGGCGCAACCCTGAGCAAACTGACACTAAGAAGATTCAGAACCCATCTCAGATGCACAGGTGAACGTGCGCATGTGTGGACATGCACAAACATGCATGCACTCTGTTGTGCATGCACGGACATGCATGCACAACAGAGACCCAAAGACCAGCTGTCCGGCAGGAGGTGGGGCATCCAAACACTGGCAGTGGAGCAAGTGGTAAGATCTTTTTCTTTCGCGAGTTTCTGTTTCGTCGTTTGCAGGGAAACAGAAGCTCACAAAAGAAATGCCACAGAGATCTGACCTGGGACAACAGCGTGCGTGCCAGCAGAGAGGGCTGGCTACTGCAATACATTCTGCACAGGTCGTAGGGAGACTATTTCAAA